>BMAO01027151.1:0-23203 GCA_019973975.1 Trichonephila clavata | reverse complement strand
ATGTGACGTCACGATCACGTGAAAACTGTGTCACGTGATTACGCTGCCGTTTGTTTACTACCATCGCTAGGACTATTTTGCTATCGCAGTTTCACATTGTACTTTTAAAAATGTCTCATTTTGCTAAAATGGTTGTTTAATCAATAAATGAAAATATGATTGATGAAAAAAATCACTTTTTTTCATATACCAGGGCAAAATATCAGTGTTTTGAAAGCATGTTGAAACGTGAGGATTATAAACCATCTCCTCCCTATTTATTATGTATGCAATTACTTTGAAGAATATTTTCAATACCGACGCCAGCTTAAACCAAGCTTTATTCTCACTATTGTTGTCTTCACAAAAGAAACCTGTTCTAAAAGGATTTTGTGAGAGGTGTAGCCTTTCACAAACATGTAAATACTTCAAAGCAAATTTTTTATTTTAAATAAAATTATTATATTTAGATCATACATAAGAAAGTAAAATATGTTAGTTAACTTAAGCAAATTTTTTGTTTATTTTAAATGAAGTTATATTGAGAACATATAATGTTTAATTAACTTAAGTTTTACTTATTTTACGCATCTTCAGAGTAGTAGCAGAGGTACTTAAGTATTTAATTATCTAAGATTCGAACACAAGAATCTGTTTATAGATAAATCATACTATTATTTTTTATAAACTATATGTAATTCAATAAGAAGAAAAATATATTTAAGACTAAAGATAATTAAATTTCTGATAATTATTGCACCTTTTCTGATGAAACATTCCCTTAATATTGTATAATAATTTTTAAAAAGTAGATCAACGTATATATTAAAGGCACTTTATACAAAGACAATTAAAAAAAAGTATTCAATTTGTCATAAAAAAATTGTAATGCGAACTTTTAATATAGTTCATACTAGCATTAATAACATTAATTTGTGATCCAAGTGTCGCATACCCATGCATTATATTTAGTATCCCAGATATAAAAGTGCAATTTCCAATAGAAAAACTATTCAGTTTTGCAAAGCATTGTACTAACGAGTAAAATTATAAACACATGTTTATTTAATGCATGTTTTTTTTTTCAGGAAAGTTACAATTTTTTGCAATTTTTTTTTCGATACTTAATATAACAAGGTTTTTAAGCATTATGTACACATGCATGACTGAAGGTAACTCTTTATTAATTTTAATGTGCTTAAAAAGCACTTGCAATAGTGACTGCAACTTAGAGAAAAGTATTAAAACAGTTAATACATGTAGAAATAACTCATAATAATCATTTAGTTAATTATTAGCCCTAATTATGTACTTTATATGTAGTTAAATAACTCATAATAAGTGGATAATCACATTACAATGAATATATCCTGAAAATTATATGTTAATATGAATCATTGCTTTAACTAAAAAATGAAATATTATTTTCTTTTATTACTTTAGACAATCATTTGTAAAAAAAATTTCAAACATTTTTAAAGAATAATTACTAAGTAAATCAGACAGTCAAAGATGGAGAATGTTATTTTATTAGAAACATTTCAAATATCTTTAAATGCTCCATAATATTGTAAAACACATACATATATATAAAGTATTTATATGCAATACATTGTAAAAATAAAATTCATTTTCATTCAGTAACTGTTCCACAGTAAAATAAAATATTCATTCGAATTTTAAGTGTAAGTAGGCAAACTTGATGTAAATATAGTGTTAAAAAAATTCATTTTCATGACAGGATAAATACCATATCAACTCTAATATTTTATGTACAAAAAAAAGGGGGGGGGGAGGCGATGGAATAAAATACACTTTCACCAAAAAATAATTATCTACATTTATCTAAAACTTTACCTAATAATCTATATACACAGGCTTCAAGAAACAAACGTTTTTGCAAGTTTAAAATGTACTTCAAAAAAAAAAATAATAATAAGATAACAACAAATCATCAAATTAAATTTGATCATTTCTAAAAATTGTTGCCTTTTGCGATGGTATCATTCCCCTTAAGAATATTTTATTTTAATTTAAAGAAAGAAATGACATAAATTTTTAACAGTAAATAATAATTATTAATAATTTAGAAATCAATAATTTGTGAAATGTAAAAATCAAAGAAAAATTTATTTAATTTTTGTAAACATTCCTTTCACAAATTATCATCAAATTGTTTTTCTTCAGAATAAATATTTTCTCTTGACTTTGAATTATGAATTAAAATTATAAACAGACATTTTTTTATATTATATACACTTAACTGACTCTATTTGATAATAATAGTGAGTTCTTTTTAAGGAAACGATACAATTGTTATTCGATAGTCAAACAGTTTCAAGTTTTTTAAAAGAAGTTGTATTGATCCTATATACTGTAAGCCATTCTTGCGCAAAAATATATAATTAATAACTACTAAATTAATTAAGAATTAAAATATCTATTAGCTGTGTACCAAGTGCTAGGATCCCAACCTAAATAAATATACCAGCTAACACTATTTAAAGCAGACGAATACCTAATTAGATAAATAAATCAGAATAAAGCAAAAATTATATCAAAGAGTTGTTGAGAGTTTTTCCTAACAAATATATACACTAGAATAATGAATAAAATACAATGATATCATATATTTTAATTAGATAAATTAAAGCTAAAGAATGTCAACAACTTGCATATTGGATTCTACCACAGTATTGAAAAGCACGTGCAATTGTTGCCCAATTTGTCACGTGATTACTCGCTTGGTGCCAGTCAGTCGCGAATTTCCCCCATTGCTTACCGTAATATAAACATTTTTCTGAAAATGAAAATAAAAAAAAAAGGCTTATGCATGTGAAAAAAAATAATTTGCGTTCTAAACGCTAAATATTTTTTTTTTTTTTTTATAAAGCAATACGTTTAGAAATGATGATACGAATTAACATGAAAGGAACACGTTTAAAAGGTGGGAAAAAAAACGATTGACATTTAATATTACCATGTTTTTATTAAATCGCTTTCTTTAATGTCTGTCCGGGTGGAATTTTGTAATTGATTTTAAACTGTGTGACTTTCCGAGGAGCTAGAGACTTGAAATTTGGACCATAGCTCGGAAGTGGATGACAATGCATGAAAATGTGAAAAAAGAAAACAAAATGCAAAAAGTAGGAATTTTATAATTTTTAGTCCATAAAAAAACATGGTACATTAAAAAAATTTTTAATTCGAACTTTTTCTTCTTTACACACTTTTATTTGTTTGACCTGTTCAAAAGATACGGAATCTAATATAACGATACGGGACTCATCCGAGGCCTCGTAAACGCAGAGAATAAATACACTTCAGACCCGTTAATTAATATCCATTGAAGAGCAAGACTAATTTTACAGCCACGTAATTCCAGCTTCAAATATCAAATCCAAGGATAAATTCAACAATGAATAAATGATAGTTTAAAAAACTAAAAAACACGCTTTTATTGTAGTTCGAACTAAAAAATGAAAAATAAATTATAGTTTGAAAAAAACTAAAAAACACGCTTTTATACTGAATCGAACTAAAAACTAAAAAAATAATTCTTAATAAAGAATAAAATGATTAACGAGAAAATGAATGTCATTGGGGTAAAAGCGTGGGGTGTTCTATAAATGTATCAATTGTTGTAATTTATAACTTCTATTCCGAAAAGCTGAATTAGTGTAAAAATGTAGTACAAAGCACCCCACGCTTTTACCACAATGACATTCATTTTCTCGTTAATCATTTTATTCTTTATTAAGAATTATTTTTTCAGTTTTTGGTTCGATTCAGTATAAAAGCGTGTTTTTTAGTTTTTTTCAAACTATAATTTACGAAGATACTTTAGATGTGCGTATGCAATACTCTTATGTTTTGAAGTATTATCTTAGGCTTTTGAAAAAATAATGAACTTTTAGAAATGGAATTCTTTTAGTTTATACTGTACAATATTTTTTTTAAAAAATAAACAATATTTCGAAAAAGTAGAAGTATGAATTTTTGTATGCTTATCTTTTTTTTTTTTTTTTTTTTTCTTTCTTTCTTTTTTTTTAAAGCTATAATGTTTATACCCGGAGTATAACACACCCGTAAGTTTCAAACTTATTATTTTTTTTTTTGTCTTTAGAAGGCGCGTTATACGTTAGGCGCCTTATTTTACATTAGGTAAGACACATCAAATATATTGTAATCTAAAAATATATTGCAATCTCAAATAATATGCAATCAGTAAAACCGAACACGCGGAAAAGTTACAGAAAATTTGTTTAAATAAGAAGAAGAGAGCAAATGAAATATAATAAAGTTAAGATCCATACGAAAATAAACAACTTTATTTATGAAAATTTCAAAAAAAGGTGATTTCTTACTTTTTAGTGGAAGAGAAAAATGCTGAAGAGAATTTTAAAAAGTCGGATATTAATTAAATGATAAAGTAAAATTTAGCTAAATTTGGAAGTTGTACTTCCATAAGAAAGCTGTAGCTATCAATAAAGATTTTAGCTTATGAAAGCAAACTGATTGTCATAGAGAAACGACACATTTATGACGCATTTCAAAATTTAGTGTCTACTACATCTATATTAAGTGCGAACAGAGTTATTTTTATATCATAGATGTGAAACAAATTGATAATTTTTCTTAAATTATTAAAATGTATATTGTTTTTTAATAAGATTTTACATATTTTACACAAAACAGACAAACGTAAAAACTGTAATATCGATAACGTAGTATGTATAAGATAAATCTACATTTATAAGTTTAAACTTAAGTAAGATATTTTTTTTAAAAAAATTTCTTAAGAACAACCTAATTCTTACAGTTGCTGGATATTTTTTGTGATAGTTAAAAATTCAATTACAATTAAATCAGGATGTTAATATTACATTAAAAGGCTTATCCAGCATAGATAGGCCTAGTTCATTTTATATTGTACATGAATTTCCCGGATAATTGTGCAAGAGAACTATATAATTTGTGTAGAAAAGAGAAAATTTTCCGCGCTGTCCATAAAACTGTGTAAAATGGTATAAAAAAGCGTTTTTTCATCAAAAATAGTGTAAAAAGTGATAGAATACAAGTTTATAACCTTTTAAAAATATTTTCAATTACAGAGAAACATAAAACATTTCTGTTTATGAAATTGATTTACATTAAAGGGCGAATTAAAAAATAATCTATAACATCGTTCTAAATAACAATTCTTATTATATTTGCTTTTTTTTCTTCTTTTTAATTATGCAATAAATTTAATTATCACTTGCATAACTACTTGCATTTAATAATTTTTTTCACCTTTCAAGACTAATTTTATGTATTAAAAAATTAGGTTAACATTTTAAAATACAAAAGTATTTTAAATGTTAATTTTCCATACAAACGTATTTTCCTTCTAGTTTCTCTGGTATCCACAGTTAACACATATCCGCAAGTAATTATATATATATATATATATCTAAACACAAGTTGGCCCTTCTAGCAACTGTCTTGCCAATTTATATTTACATTATTTTGAAAATAGTTTCACAGACAACTTAGAATATTACTTTTTTCGCTATATAGATGATATAATCATTTTTTTTAAGCAAGACAACTTTAAACCTAACAGTAACTTTTATCCACAATATCTGAATTTAATTCAGACAAATAGTAACAATTATGAAGCAAATTTTCTTGATATAGAAATCAAATTAAAGGATAGTAAAATAATTATTAAAATTTATGATAAACGAGAAAACTTTAATTTCAATGTTATAAAAGTACCGCATTCGGAGAGTAATGTGCATGTTTCTATATTCAGAAATATTGTTAATAATTACACACAACGCAATCAATTTCTAGTTTCAAATAAATCAGAAAAAAATAAAAAACTATAAATATTTTACTAAACACAGTTTAATTCAAAAATACCCAATTAATTTTATTAATAGATATTTGAATAAACAATTTCTAAGTAGTAAAGTTTAAATTTCCATAGTTTTAACTGGTTATTATTATAAATTTATTATTCTTTCTAGATAGTTTTAGATACCCCCAATTTCTAATATTAGATAAAATTACTTTTTTAAAATTTATTATAATTTTAATCATATAATCTTAGAGACCCTTAGATAATGGTAGTATGTTTACAATCCTTAATTTATTATTTCTATTCTTTTCATACTTTTGCTAAGAGCTACGTTTCAGCCATTGCTTTGCTTTGAATTTGTATTTGTTTCCAGAATCAGGCAATAACTTGTTTATTGTACTCAGATTTAGCGCGGGTTCTGGATTTCTGTATGCATTTTTTTAGGTAAGTCACCTTTTTCTCATAATGGATATAGATTTTCTATCCATTATTTTCAATAGGTTTTTGCTCAGTATTATTAACAGAAAGGGGGAAGGTTGGCTGGCCACAAAACATGTTCAACTCCACTTTTATGTAAAAAAGTTTTTTTATATATAAGCTGTCCTAAGTCAGCAATGTTGATAAAACTGTAGCATCCATTCTTTTATATTTTTGTATTTAACTCTGTTATTTTAATTTTCCATACCTCCTTTTAAATTCTGTTGCCTGGTTATCTTTCAATTTCAATTCTTTTCAGTTTTAATCATGTTTATTCATCTGTCTTGCAGAGAAATTTTGATTATATATATATATATATGTTTATATATATAAAGTATATAATTTAAATTCTATGAAATTTTTTGAAAATGTAACATTGAATGATGATACAAGTAAGTTAGTTATTAATTAAAAAATATTTGTTAAAAATAGCTCATTTAAAGTATTTGACTACTCTAAAATTGTGAATTTCGCCAAAATTTGACAATTTTTTTATGATTTTTTTTATAGACCATCTTATTAGCTTTATAAAAATACCAAGTTTACTATTTTACGTTCACTACAACAAAAACTACAAGTGTTTTAGTAAAAGCCGCTGCTATTGCTATAAGCAAGATGTCATACTTTAAAACCCGTTTTACACAAAATGTGCTCTCTTTTTTTTTTCTTTCTTTTTTTTTAACTCAAACAAAGGCAGCGATTACTAAAAAAGTTTTGAAAATAATTAACTGAAATTATTTATGTATTTTTGTATAATAGTAGAATGTTTTAATCTTCAGATTTATCAATCACTGTTTTATTACAAAATTAACAGTCCCTTATGTTAATATAATCACTGTTATTTTGTTCAATTTCATATAATAACTAAGATAAAGTGCTCTAGTTACTGTTAAAATTAAAATATTTCTTATCTCAAGGTTATTTCAAAATTGAATAACACAGCAACACATTAGAATTGAAAAATGGAAAATTTGTTCTTAATCTTTAGAAACAAAAGTTTCAGAACTTAACCATTTATACTATTTTTTCGAAATTTTTACCAAATTTTTTTCCAATTTTAGAAAAAATAATTTCTTTTTCTGTTCTCCATTTGAGCAATTTTTTCTTAAAATGTGTACTAAACAAATCTAAAAATCACAAACAAAATCCCCCTATCTCCATTTTTTAAGAAAAAAAAAGTTGTTGCAAGTAGTCAGATACCTTAACTCAAAATATTCATGACACCTCTCAGTAAATCATTTCATTTATTCCAAAAAAACTCAAAATATGTTATTTTATTTCAAGTTTTGTCATTTCTTTTCAAAATATGCTATTTCATTTTATCATGCTTTTAAGAGCAATAATAAACTCCTTTGTTATTCATTAAGCAAAATACGTACACTCTAAACATGTAAAAATGTTTTAAATGTCCTTGGTAAATTTGTTTCAAATTATACATACTTAATAACAATTAATATATATTATATTGCTTGTATTGAAGAACCATTCCGTACTGTGAAATGATGTCTTTCAGAAAATAGTTCCTACTTCTGAAATTATTTGCATTGCTCCAACAACCAAACGTGTATTTAACCTATCATGAAAGAGCGAGCAAGATAAACGTGATGCTAATATGTAATATGTTTAGTGTTTTAAATGATCGTAAATAAATAATATCAACTCGTATCTAATTTACTACTTTCATCGTTTTGTGACTGGTTCTCATGAATTTTTAAGCGGATCAACACAACGTAATTACGTTAAAATGAACTATGACTAAGGGAGTTTTCTGAATTCGGAATTAAGTTTCGCTTTTGGGGTTTAATAGAAAGTTTCGGGTTATTTGAAAGATACTTCGTTCAGTATCTTAATGTTTATTTCATTTTAGGTTAAAGCAAAAAATGTTTTCTTTGAAAAAAGTAACGCATAAAAAGTGTAGAGACAAATGCAGGTGAATTTAAAAATATACTTCGGAATTATATTTTTATTTCTACCGAAGAAAAAAAAGTGCTAATTGTTTATCCAATTTTCGTAATTGATGTTTGAGCTTTAAATATTAAATTTAATGAATGGTGTTTTAATTTCTAAATAAATATTTTTATTTTTATATGCCTTTTCCCCTCCTTTTTCATTAGCATATCATATTCTTTGAATTAGTTTTACTTTTATCTGCTATTTTGGTAAGAAATGCAAGAAAACATGAGTGCTATATGAGGTTCTTATGGTTGGAAGCATATTTAATGGGGAAAAAACAACTTTTTAAGTGCTTTAACTTGAAATGTAGAGCCTATTATTAAATTCAAACAAAAAGTGGCTTTTTCTTAGTCTATATAATCACAATTCCTTTACGTTCTAAATGTTGAATACTACACAACATCATTTAAATCAATATACATCATTTTTAAGATTTAATCGGTAGAATAAACAATGATTTTTTTTAAGTGTTTGCCAAAATCTAAAGCTTTAAATAGAATTCTGGAACAATAAAATTCTCAAAATATGAATGTAAATCACATTATATTATTTTAAAATACTTGTTTTAAAATATGTAAGTGTACAGTTATAAAGTACTTATATTCTATGTTCATTAATGTTTAAAGACTTAATAATGCTAAAAAAAAGTCATAGTTTTTATTAATTTTTCTTATTTTCTTTGCGATTATCTCGGAGATCAATCTCCAATGTACCGTCGCAATCGTCGAGCTCGTGGCTGGTGACATTTCCCCATCGGGGCTCCAGATTCTTTAATTCTACAAAAGACTTATTTTGTTGAAGGAATGATGTGCGTGCATGTTTAACCTGTCAAAACTCAAGGTTCATCAGCTGTGTGCCTGTCCAGGTGTAGTTTTCGTCAACTTAACATGATTCAAAATTGCAAAGAAGCAAAATCCAAGTCATCCTTCGAAGCTCGAAGACTGATTTTTCAGACAAACAAATGTTGACTTCTATTTCAGGCGTCAACAACCTAAGGCTGGCGTATCAGATTGGGCACGCAGTGCAATTCTCAATGGCACTCTACATCGCTCAACAAAATTGTAAATTAAGTTGGATATCTATATGTCGTGCTGTTTTATGCACCATCTCTCTATCTCTATCTCCTCCTCCTCCTTACACATTTGATCTTCTTCTATTCAGTAAGTCTGTCAATACTTAAATATCGAATATAAAAGTAAAACTTTTTAGAATGCATATTATGCGCTTTAGGTTAGTTTACGTCATGTTTTTAGTTTGTGAAAACTTGTTTCTTATTTACTAGTTTGTTAGAATTCATGCCTACATATTGAAAATGTCCACTAAACTAGAACTTGATGTCCACAGTTTTCAAGTCCTTTAGACGAAGGAATATGAATTTACACAACAAAACAATCACGCTATATGTGTGTGACGTCACAAGAGTGTCTTATGTCATACATCGAGTATATACAAAGATAACTTCAAACTAAACACCAGTTCACATTTAAGTATCTGATGAGAAATGAGAAGTTTGTAAAAACAACTATTACTGGATAATTATTTTTTTTAAAAGAAAATTACGTTTTTTGCCCTACAAATGGAACTAAACCTAAAGTGACCGAATGTAGTTTCGTAATTTCTCATTTAGTAACAGTTTAAGGCAAATTTTTCACATATGGCGAAACGTTTTCAAAATATGGTTCAGCTATTTTCCAAATCTACAAACAATAATACCCCGAATTCAAGACATGAATTACTAAAAGACGAATAAATCAAATGATCGAAAATATAATAACAAAATAGAACTTTAGTTTACAAGTAATTATTGCATTTTAGTATTGTTCTTGAAGAAAATATCGATGAGAAGGATTTTTCCGTCCTGCAGTAATTGTACGATATTGTGATAAAGATCGAGTGTATAAGAGTAAAGCAGCTTAATTCCTTTGTCTAGGACAACTAAGGAATATGATATAATTTCTTCATTTATAAATTATTTTGAAAGTAAAATCAAAAGCATAAGTAAAATATTTTATGCAACTGCAGGTAACACTAGTGCAATAATTGACGAGGAAAGATGATTTATCAATTTTCTTGAAAATCATATTGCACATAATGCATGTGGAGTTTCCATTTCATAATACATCTGAAAAGTTTAATATCACAAATTACGTTACAGCGCTTACTTTCTGTAAAGTGCACTGTTGTTAAAATATTTAATTCTTAGTGTCTCATTCTTTACTGGAGCACAGAAAATCTAAATGAAATGGGAATATGTGGATTTCCCCTTATACAAGCATTTCCATTTACTTATTCGTAGTAATGTCTAAAATAATTTTGTCATTTTTGGAATACATTTACGTTTTTCTTAATTAGAAGGAAAAGCATTTACTCGAATTGAACGATAACGAATTTTAATGCAAAATGATGCTTCTCACTGATATAACTAAATATCTAAATTACCTTAACTTAGTATTTCAAGAGAAGTGCTACATAATATTTCGTACTTTTTGAATACTGAAAAAGCTTTGCTAAAAAATTAAGTACACATTTTTTCATGATAATACTAGTTCCTAAAATATCTAATTTGAGAAGTACTAGTAGTTCTCAAATATTAAAGCTATTTCAAATACATAGCTCATATGCAAATATAAACTTCAAACCCCCCTATTTTAAAGGCTTTAAGGAGGAATTTTCCAAAGATGCAAACATTTTGAAGCTTGCATGCCAATATTCTTCTTTCTAATCAACCCTGATGTAATTGAGCCATTGACAATCCATTTCGAAATTGTCATTGAGAAATTGTTTTTGAGAGAATAAAAGTTGATAACTCTCTTTGGAATCGAAGTTATTGAACCAGAATTACTGAAAACAAAATAATCTGGAAGATAGCTCTAACGATAATTCAACTGCTGTTTTGAATTGCTGGGAGTCAATGCCGGAGTTATTTTAGTATATGGAAACCATTGCATGTGCGCTCTCATTTCTGGTTTTGGCTCTACATATGCATTTATATACACATACAAATTTTTCTCATTTGAAAATTGCCTGTCAAATTGAAAGTCACAATTTATGTCCCTGATATTGCGATATGAGATACAAGGGTGGAAGGGGAAAGTTTCACATCGAAATTTAAATTTTTATATCAATGTTTAGAGAATATTTATTTATTTTATAGCATTTAATTCTTATTTTAATAAGTAATAATAATACTTGATATTATTTTTAAGGGTTATTTTAATAAATATTCTTAAAAAACACATATAATATATGAAACAATTTCTTTATTTATGCTGAAGGGATAGTTGTACTTTTTTGGCTTTTCTTTGTTACTAAATATCTTTTAAATGATGCATAATTAATATATAATTAAACTCAAAATACGTATTCTTGACCTCTATACCCTGACTTTACATGCATTGCCCCTGGATTCGAGTTGTTCCACAAAAATAATTAAACTGCAAGTGTTCAAGGGTGCTGGAGAGAAAACCACTGGGAATATTCCAGTGAAATTTGGTATCTATACGTTTCAGAACATGCGCAAATCAAATATGCAAGAAAAAAATCCTCCATTTTCACCCGGTAGATGGCGCTGTACCAAATTTTAACGATCACCGGTGGCATATACAACTTCCAAAACCGATAGACAGAGCATAATGACATTTCAACAGGCATATTCACTTACAGTTTATCAAAATTCCATACAATTCGCTTCAGTAATTAAATTTTTACGGTATCATGTAATCAAAAATTAAAGTAAATTTAGATCACAAACTAAACAATCCATAAAAACCTTTGGAAAACAATTAAAGAATTATTCATTCAAAGAAATTATCACATGATGAGCTCAATATGCGAACCACCGGATGCAACCACATGCTTGAAGCATTTTAATTTTATATGGATACCGCCGAAGAATGGGGCTCAACACTTTATGCACATTTGACCAGGGAAGAGATAGTCGGGGCCACACTTCTTGCAGCATACTGACTCCTGAACTGCTTGCTACTCGTTTTAGCAATAGAGTCATCAATTTGTTGCACTCTTTCCGGGTTTACGGGACGCGCGCCGTCCTCTTGTGCCCGAAATAACACCCAATTCTCCTGTTTCTTCAAATTTTGAAATCATACTTTTCAATCCATTGACACACTCATTGAACCGCTTCTTAATCATTTCATATACCGGTATTCTTTCAAAGTAGCTGAATAATTGCTACCATTCTGAAAGAATATCTTCACTAACAATGCACGTTCCTTCTTCAGAGTCATGATTCACCATTACTCAATGTGATCTTTTTTTATATTGTTCGATGGGCTTAAAATTTGCATATATGCCGTCGATAAGCATTGAAACACCACACAGAGCCATCTATCAGGTGAAAATGGCGACTTTTTTCCTTGCATATTTAACTTGCGCATCTTCTGAAACGTGTAGATACCAAATTTCACTTTTTTATTCCCAGTGGTTTTTTCTCCAAACCCCTCCTTTGAACACTTGCAGTTTAATTATGTCCCCCCTGTACTTCCCTTGACTCGAAGGGAAATCGGCAACATAACTGAAACGAGTTTAAGGACTAGCTTTCTTTTTAATTTTTTTGAATTGCATTAAACCGTGAATGTTATTACCTAAAAATAAGAGTCAAATTGTTTTGGGTCATATTAACCCGAACAAAACAATAGTATAACATTCAAAAATATACAAAAAAAAAATAAATGAATGAAACAATTACAGAACAATGTTATGTGAATATTATTAATATACATGAATTTCTATGCCTCTACTTTCAGCTAGGTGTTCTTCGATGGTAAGAAAAGGCAAAGGAATCTCTGAAGATTTAATGCTAAGCATATCTGGCTTCCTGGTGATGCCCTACTCTTTGAAGGTCATACAGTTCAGAAGACTTGCATATCTCGATTTGCCAATGCATACTTGGAATCTCTGACCTTTGAACAGGGGGCTCAAGTTTTTACGATCTGCTCGAAGTGTTATACTGTTCTTGCTTCACTTAAACATATTTTTGCAATACTTAAATTTTAACTTGGACGAGGTGTTTTTAAGACCACTTCTATTCCTAGATTTTTTTGGAAGTTTATGGACTGAAAAAGTTGGTCTAGGTTTTAAATAACTCAACTAGAGAATCAGAAACAACAACAACAAAAATTTCTAAGTAGATGTTTTGATTTTATGCATAATTTTTAAAAAATATTATTTGTACCAATAATTTGTAAAATTATTTTTCTATACCCAAACAGAAGAGCAAAGTTTAATTTTACAAGATATAAAATCTGCGAAAATATCTCTATGTTAAGTATGTTGTATAGAATACCTTATCAAATTATAAGATAAGTTATTATTATAATTAATTTTGAATTTGCAGACTACTATGTAAATTTTTTTAAAATAAATGTGTGTGGAGTTATTTTTTAATATTATATATAAATATTATATATGTCGTGTTTTACGAGTGAACGCCAAGACATTTAATTTAACCGTATTTATTCCATGAAATCACTTTGTAATCTGATTTGTAAGAGAGAGAGACGGACTCGTGTTAAAAATCAAGAGTCCGCGGCTACTCAAAAGCCAGGTGTCTGTTCAAGTACATTCCTTATTGAAGAGGTATATTTGAAATACTAGGTAATAAAAATATAAAAATTAATGGTAGGAGTGGCGGAAGATCTGTTAAAGCCATGTGTTCTTCATTCCCGAACTGGGTAATAAATTTAATACTTGAAGATGTAACGGGTAAATAAAATTTACAAGTGGTCTAGGGTCTAATTTTAGATCTAATTTAATTGTCCTTATATATATATTGGTTTTTCGGAAAGTAATTTCGTTTTTTTTTTTTGTGGAAATAAAGACAGTTATCATATAATAAACAAATACTTATTAAATTATATATTGCCCGTTCTGGTACAACATCTTTTGCCATCTTTCTGGTAGTAGCATAATTCCACGCTCATAAAATTTTTGGTATTTGCGGCAAAAAAAAGATCGAGTGGTTTTTGACTCCTCATCTGAGGTGAAGGTTTTACCGTCTAAAAAATTTTGGAGTGACCGGAACAAATAATAATGCAATGGTGCCAGGTCTGGAGAATATGTGGGTATGGCATTGTATCCATTCAAGCTGTAAAAGCTTTTGGCGAGTGACCAAACTTGTGTGAGGTCTCGCGTTTCTTGGTGAAACACTACACCTTTCCTGTTGATTAGTTCTGACCTTTTCTATTGAAGTGATCATTCAGTTTGTCCAGCTGATGACAGTAGACTTCCGAATTAATCATTGTGTTATCCGGTAAAAGCTAAAAAAAAAACTATTCCTTTAAAATCCGACCAAACAGACAGCATCACTTTTTTTTGGTGAATATCGGCTTTGGAAATGGTTTGAGCCGGTTCATCTTTTTTGCTCCATGACCTCTTGCGTTTGACGTTGTGGTATACAACCATTTTTTGTACCAGTGATGATGCGCTTCAAAAACGGATCATTTTCGTGACGTTTGAGAAGCAAATCGCAGACGTTAATGCGGCGACACAGATTTCTCTCTGTGAGAACATGGGGAACACACACATCGAGCTTCGAGGATAATCCAGCTTTCAAGTGGTCATAAACTGTTGAATTTGATAAATTTAACCTCAGTCGATCTCACGTGTTGTTATTCGGCAGTTCGCATCAACTAATGCCTTTATCACGTCTTTATCTGCTTCAACCGGCCTTCCGAACGTGGTGCATCTTCGACATCAGAATTGCCGATCGAAATTTAGTGAACCAGTTCTGGCACTGGCGTTCTGTCAACACACCTTCTCCATACACATCGGTCAATTCTTTCTGGCTTGAACAGAATTTTTACCCTTTCTGTAGCAAAACAGTAAGATATGTCGAAAATGCACTTATCGCTCTCCGTATTTAAAAAGGCACCAACCAAAACTACTGAGTAGAATTAATTGGAATTTTTCACACACACGCCTTGCTATATGAGCTCTCAAAGCATATTAAAATTATACGGCTTAATGTGAAGTTGGGTGCAAAAAAAATACAATTAAATCATCTGTCGGAAAAAACGAAATTACTTTCCGAACAACCAATATATATATATATATATATATAAATAAATCACACAACTATAATTAAGCAAATATTCGAAATCATATGAATCTAGAGTACGACATCCCATTTGAAATATCAATGGGGAATAAAAATAATGAAGATCCAACATTTTCAAACGAAATTAAAATTTTATAAGATAAAATTTATAAAAAATCCAAGGCAGCCTCGGACTTAGGACGATAAGTGGGGTTAAACTAGTTTGATGGCACCAACCTCCCCCCTATTGCAACTTGGTAAACTGATCTGGAAATATCCAAATTCTCAAAAATTTAAAATTTAAAAAAACGTTTCCTTTAAAAATTTAAAATTAAAAATAAAGAAAAATATTTCTTTTTTTAATATTTAAAAAATTAAACTATTCGCCATTGCATTCTGAAATATATAACATAAAAATGTTAAAATGCTAAGACAACTAAGTGCATAATAAAACACCTATAAAACATCAAAGATTATGATTCGAATATAATTCTAAAAACAATATATATATAGTGCTTTTTGGTAAAATGTCTGATTTGGTAAGATGATTTGTACTGAAAGGCGATAAACGAGCAAGAAATCTTCTTAACCAATCTCTTTTCATTATTTTTTTGATACGTGAAGCTTATTGTAAACCATAGATGTAAAACAGCGTTCCTTTTTGGCGAGACTTAATAAGATATATCTCATTATGCCTTGTTTGACGACGCCAAAAGAAAATCACATAACACGAGTAACTGTACTCTGGACTATGGTTTAGTAAACTTTGACAATTTAAAGGATCATGTAGATGGATGCTTCCAATTTAGTTTGTAGGAAAAAACATCCTTTTTTCTAAAATTGTTCTGGCCGATAATTATAATTTTCAACTATTTTCAAGTAGGTTCCGATATATTCTATAGAGTTTAACGAACTAAAATGGAAAGAAAATTTCTATTATGAAGGAAATATCCAATTAATGTCACAATGGAAATCTTGTTTATCCATGGAGTAATTTACATTATTATTTTATTGCGTGTGTCTGGCAGTTTACATTAACATGTTGAAAAAAAGAGTAAGTATGAGTCATGCATAATGAAGGTTTCTATAATTGCGTGAAGTGAAGTTCTTATCAAAGATTTTATCACATTATTTACATAAGTTATAATTTCAGTTAATTAATAAATAAAATATTTGCTTTTCTTTCATGACTATATAACGAAAAACAATTAGCAAAAAAATAATTTTCGATGAAAACTTATTTTAGATATCATTTGACCTTAATAGCATCAACAACCAAATTATGTAAATAGATTTGATAACATTTAAAAGAAGAAGAAGAAAAATTCCCAATGGTTCTCTTTCATTGAATGAATAATATTTATAGGATGCTTGTGCTTTTAGGATTTCCCTACTTTTTCTTTTACTGGTAGATAAATATTTTAGCTTGCTGTTTTTTAAATGTTTATATGCTTTTAATTTCGATGAAAGGATTTTCTTTCAGATTATTTTTCTGGTAAATAAACATTAAACAACATATATTTCATTTCTTTATTTTACAAACTTTATTTTTTTCTATTTACTTTTTTTCTGCTGCTTTTTCTAACATTTTTACTTTCATTCCTTTAGTTATATTAGAGTTCTAGTAAATTTTTACTTTTATGTAATACGATTCGATGCACAACTTCTATTTATTATTCTAAATTGTAGGCGTAAATATTTTCTTTTCAGAAAACAAGGCCTACTTAAGTAAAAGTATATTCCCTGAGAAAAATATAAATACTTAAGTATAATAATACAAAGAATTTACTCGATAGGTGGAACTGAGTGCTAATTGCGTAAATCAAATTCGCTTAAGTGGGGGGTTTAATTTTGCATATAAATTATTTTTAATTACGACCGGAGATGAAAGAAAGTAACAATTTAAAAAGAAAATATTTGATAAAAAATTAGACAACACAAATACAAAATCTCAAACCTAAGGTAATTAGATGCCAAAGGTTTTATAAAATCTAACAAAATGGTCTGCCGGCTCAAAGATTTTTTTCTCCTATAAAATTTTATCATAGCATGCTAGTAATTTTTAATACTTCTTGTTTTGTGGATGAAATACGCTCTTCTTCGGAGACTGTTTTCTGAATTTTTTTAAATTACAGTCGACTGTCGTTAATTCAAACCTTTGATAGTATGAACTTTTCGATAATTCGAAGCATATGCTCAGCCCCTGGAAAAACTCTCGATATTTCGAACTAAAACTATACGTTTGGTACGCTCAATACTTTGAAGTAAAATCCGCTGTTGGCCAGACTACAACACGCAATAATTTGATTTTATCTTATAAAACTCTCGACATTCGAGCACGTACTATCATGTAGAGTCCTATAGGAATCAGGTTGGAGCTTACGTGTTTTGTGATGTATTGTCTCTGCATGTCTCCCCGTTACATAGCCCTTTTGATGACCATCTGTCTGCCACCCTTTCTTTGTGTTTCCCGCTTCTCAGACGAAAATATACTTACAACTGCTTTCAATCTTCAAGTGGGTGATAGACCTGGCAGCATCTGTTATTAACCATCCCCATATTTCCTTCAACACATGACCTTGGTACACATGTTTTCAGAAAGGATGGTCCGCTATTGTGAAGAACACATGCGTAGGATTGTGTTTATTGCAACGGAATGACATGGCGATTTATGGTTCCTCTGTGCAACTTGTAGCACAGGACACCAAATAGGGCATGGGCTAGACTGGACCCTGCCATGAAGAACCAATGGGGTTGGGGGCAGTGTCTGAGGGAACTGGGTGTTAAACTGTTTTATTTCCATTTAGGAATGGAAGAGATTTGGTTGTGCGTGTAAGAGAATTACTACATAGATGTATTCTTTTAATACAGGAGACTTTTAACTTCTGTTTAATGTGTATTTTTAAAAACACTTTTAAATAGTTTTATACATATGTACAACGTTTTTTTTTTCTTCATAATTTAAAATTTAAATGTGTCAGAAAAAAAAATTTATTTCATCTTGATAATTCGCAGTTTTTGATTGGTCCCTCCAACTTTAAATTATCGAGAGTCAACTGTAATTTATTTGCAAAACTCCTCATGGTCTACATTGCATAACACGAGGCCTGCAGGTGTAAGTGGTAACACAATTATATAATTTAAAACAAAATTAAAAGTACATTTTTGTTAAATATATAAAATAAAAAGGAAGGAATTCGTAATTTTTTTTAAATCAACTAAGGCTCATCAAAAAAATTTCCAGCTATCATTCGATTTTCTGATTGAATTGGATCAAAAGACTCAAGTTCAATGTCTTCCTCTTGTTCATACATTTCCATACGCTACTCAGTTGTCAGTTCCTGGTTGTGGGAATCCAGCAGTTCTTGAGCAGCATCGCTATCCTCTTCTAAATTTATTTGCCTGGCAACTTTTTCAATCGCATTAACAATTTCAACCGGCTCTAGCATTTATTACGTGTGAGTTTTAGTGACACAGTTTTTCCCACGTCAATTACAAATTTTTTGTTAAACATTTATTCCAAGATTCTCCGAGGATTCTCGCTGCATCTAAAAACATAGAATTGTTTCCAAAGTGCCATAAAATAAATTATTATGACTAAGCATCGATTCCGCACGAAACTTCGAACATGTACATTATCTAAACAGGAAGCGAGGAGGGAGCAATTGAGTTGTGTAGCACTCGAACAAAAGACGAATCAACGCGATATTTAAAATCGCGTAACTTCTGGTTCTCAAGACGGGGTAGCGTAAGTCGATGTATTACTGTCTTTGATACTATAATGTATAATTTTAAATGGGTTCTATTCTTCTGCTAATGTTCATATTTTTTGGAAATATTTTCAAATCAAGAGGCAACCAGCCATCATTCAGAATGCCTTTTTCAACACAAACATCAAACGTATTACAAAATGCGTAATTTTTAGCATTTTGAAATAATTCTTATCTAAGTTATTGAGGAGGGGGATTAAAAAATTATGGTAACAAGCCCATTCAGAGTTAACGTTTATTCTGAAAATTTTAAAAAAATGTGTATAATGTAGGAAGTTACGGATACATATTACTTCTCTACATATTCACTGTGAGTATCGAAGCAATTGTTCTATCAGTATACCCAAATATCAAAATCAGAATCGTAGTAATCGGCATCAAGGTTGTGCAACTAAGTCAAGACAACTTGCTAAACTTCAGCATCGGTTCTGAAATGCTGATCCCCCGAGTGTATCTTTAAATTTCGAAGAGATGAAAATCGCTTGGTGTGAGGTCGGAACTGTAAATAGGGTGCTTCAATATCTCCCACCGGTTATGATCTTTCTTCACCTCGCACACCTGTTTCTCCTGTGTCAAATTCCGAGCACTCTTAAATCACACATATTGTCATGACATACCACATGTACTGTACACTTCTACCAATTCCCGATGAATTTAAGCTGGAGAATTATTCTTTTAATGCCAAAACCGTATCACACTTCTTTTTCCAGTCACGACCCAGGTTTCTGTCAACGCAACCACCTTTTGACTGAGGTTCACCAATTTTACTGGAGAATTGGTTCCTTATTTTGAATGCTACGATCGTCTTCAGTTATCATCTTCAAAGGGTCTTCAATTAAAATTAGGTGGCTAATTTTTTATACCTAGTTAAGATGTTAAAATATAATCATTTAATTATCTTAAGAAATCGAAAAAGAACGTAGCTAAATTTGAAATTTATTTGTCAACATTTTAAAGACAAACAATGCGAAGTTTCATTACAAATATATATATGTGTGTGTGGGACGGCGTCTAGGGGAAGGTTCGATTTTAATGTTAAAATAAGCACGCAGAGTTAAAATAACCTAATTTATTAATAACACAACTAAAACATTTACTATCTACAAGGGGTTTTAAATAATTCGAGATAGCACCATACTAATTCCGAAAACACGTACTCTTTCTCAAAACAACGGAGAGAGCGATTTCCTCTGACCTGCCTTCGTTCAAGCTTTGGTGCAACTCCCAGTTTTTCTTTTCTGCCCCCTTTATAAATACATGACCTCATCGTATCGCGCAGCTAAAACTCACGTGGTTTCGATTAGTGGTGCCATCTCTTACAATAAAAATCAAAGAAGTAAAGAAAACTTGCACTCCTTTCCTACATATATATATATATGTTGTGTCTGTATGGACCTAAATAATACACATCGAATTTTATTCCTAGATGAGATTGATATTATAATCTAATTCCAAATGTTGCAAATAAAACAGTATATGCTTAGATGGTACAATGTCGTCTTAAGCACTAAATTCTGATTCCTTCACAATGCGGTTTTTTGATATATTGATTGGTTTTCCATGCTATAAAATGTGCTATACCTTTCTGATTTATTGAACGTTGAGGAGTTGATGACTCATACAAATATTTACTAAAGAAAAATAAAATTAAGTAGAAATGAGTGAGACATTCTTCTAATAATACATGTATCTTTACTTCTGCCAAATAATTTTTAAAAATACCGCAAGATGAATAAAAAACCAACAAATAAATGTAGATATTTTTTACTAGGTGTAAGTATGAAATACAAATCATATGTGTGTAATAATTCACTTTCAAATATTTGGTTTTTTACTCAAAATGTAATATTGAGGGTCTCACTGATATGATTTTTTTTTTCTTTTTAATCCTAAACTAAGCATTTTTCCTCAAACACTTCAGCTCAAGTCTTTTATAGATTCGATTTCAACCTCGTCTTTGCAACTCTAAAAATTCGCAACACTTCCTAGACGCTATTTTGTAACAAAATCAAAAAAGTTAACACTTTTTAGAAGTCCAGAAATTTTTCCATGTCTTAAGTGTTTGACTGTTCAGCGGAATAAAAAAAGCAGTAACTTTAATGTAATTAGTAACAATTTCCTTTCTGTCACTTCCTGTCATAAAAAAAACACTACCGATAATTGGCTGACCTTACTTTATTAATTGTTCATAGGAAAATTTGTGAGTTTAAAAAGTTAAATATTATCATCTCTCCAAATAAACCATATTTCAGCTCACATTTGAATTTAATTTATATTAGTTAAGAAGTTAAAAAACAGCTATAAGAATAATTTGAACATATAATGACAATAAAATTATCTCTTAAATCTTAATAAGTACAATCATCCTATTATTACTTTAAATTAAAAAAATTATTAAGATATTTATGTAGAGATATTTTCCATTCAAGTTAAAATGTAATGGACCTATTTACCTTCCCTTTAAATCATTTTCATTTATTTGAATTGCACTTTTTTGTAAAACCAATAAGAATTTTACATCTTCACAACAATAGTGCACCAAACGAATTTAACACACGGTGCATATTCGTTTTCATTATTCACATATCTGTTCAGGCACAACAAGATGCAGAGGAAGTTCATTAAAAAATCACGCACAGGAAAATGCACTACACATTTCGGAACTGGAAATAGAGCTGATATAAGATATAACACATTCGAGGTTAACAAATTTCTCCTTTGAGAAGAAAACAAGGATCCACAGATTGCCTTTTGCATCCTAAAGGAAGGAATTAAAAAAAAAATAAGCTACAGTAAAAGGAAATTAAATATCAAACCATTTATGTATATATATATATATACAGTCGACTCTCGATAATTCGAAGTTGAAGGGACCAATGAAAAACTTCGAGTTATCAAGTGTTCGAATTATCGAGGGTAGGAAAAAGCTCCCAAAGTACACAAAGAGAAATTTTTTTCTAACACATCTAAATTTGAAACTATGTACTTAAAAAAACAATTGTACATATATATCAAATTATTTTAAAGTATTTTTTAAACAATTACATGTATACAGTATAAATATTACACAGAAGGAAAAAGTCCTCTGAATTAAAAGAATACATTTATATATTAAAGATAACTATTAAAGAATATACGTATACTGTATACATAATTTTTTTGAACGAAAAAAATCTGTTATCTTTTTATTATGGCATTATTTCTAACGTTCAATATATTTTTCTAGAATACATGAAGCTTGAAAAACGTCCGCATCAACGTGATTTTGAAGGGACAAGTTACGTGGTTTGCTTAGTGACACTTTAGTTTCTGTCAGAGTTATCGGAGTCAATTACGATAGTCATTAAAAGGTTTACGTTACATGGGAGACAAGCAGAGACAATACAATACAAAACATGTAAGCCACAACCTGTTTTCTACAAGACTCTACAAGGCAGTGAGTGAATTGTCGAGAGTTTTATGAGATCATTTTTAATTATCGCACTTTGTATTCTGGTCAGCCACAGATTTTACTTCGAAATATTGAATGTAACAAAACGTATGGTTTTAGTTCGAAATATCGAGAGTTATTCTAGGGGCTGAGCATATACTTCGAATTAGAGAAAGGTTCGTATTATCGAAGATTTGAATTAGCGAGAGTCGACTGTAAATATATACGAGGGTGAGTCGGAAAATAAGTTTCCCTCGTCGACTGTGGTCAGAGTTATGTATGAAAGTTAAAACATAGAATATAGTGATGAGTGAGTGAGTAACTTTTCTCTTTTATATACGTACCGGGTGGTCCTGAATCTATGGTTCAAACTTTAAGGTCAGGTACCGAACATTGCAACAATCATTTATTGTATGGGAATGTATGGGCGCAAGTGATGCGGTGAGGCACAAGCACAAAAAAGAAAGATACGAAAGGAAAGACAAAGTTTTTATTGAAAGCATAGTTGACAAGTGTAACGTTTACAATAACTGTTCAAAATTGCGTCCACCAATAGCAAGTTCATGTTTGGCAGTGTTGGTGGATCGACTGGTGTACGCGTTCAAAGATACCAGTTATTTCACGCACACGTGTAGCAGCTTCGGATATTCGAGCAACGAGATCCTCATCTGAGTCAAGAGGAGTCGCATAAA
>BMAO01027150.1:0-16085 GCA_019973975.1 Trichonephila clavata | reverse complement strand
AATGTATGAAATTAGGATCAGAAGTCATCTGGCAGGCCCAACAGTGGTGCTACATGGAGTTCCTTACGTTCTGGATGGTTCCTGACATGGAAGATTTACTTATCCTCCCGGCAGCTACGAATATTCGAGGTATGAGGTAATCCACTGAAAAGACAAACGTCTCGTACAACAAACTCTTCATTTGAGTGCGGAAGAAGTACAATTATGATGTTAATTTAATCTGGTAGGCCAATGAACTGATTCACAACGACATATCCTCAATTTTGAAAGGTTACTTTGAGGTGTCAGTGGGCGTGGATTCCGCAATGTGGTAGAACCCCATCATACTGGTACACGTGGAGCAGCGCAACGATGGAGAAATATGCGCTATATCAAGAAGTTCATACATAACTTATTTCAAGAAGGTCAGATTAAATATTCACAGCCGTCCAAAAGTCTGGAGAGAGAGTTCGGTATAATAAGGTAGTCCGCGAGAATGCCACGAATGTCTCATGCCTGCTAGATGACTTTTGGTCATAATTTCGAAACCCGTTGTAATACAATATTTTAATAAAGTATTTTCTGTCTGATTAATGTGTTGCTGTATCAGTTTTTTCCCCTGCTTCTTTGCAGCATAGCTCGCAACTGCGCATCTGTGCACTTTTCTGGATTCCTATATGATATGACCCTCAACATATCCCTGCACGTTGGTTTTATCTTGTAGAAAATGAACCTGTATATAATATATATTATATATATATATTATTTTATATATATATATTTGTTTACGAAAAACACAATTGATTAGAAAAACAGAAATTAAATCAGCAAGGGGTCACAGTCATTATAAGGGGCATTCAAAGGAAACCCTGTCACTAATGGAAGGTAAAGGTAACAATTTTATTAAATCAAAAATGTATTTATTCACAGTACACATACACAAATTAATCGCCAAAACTGTCGGCACATTTATCCTACTGTGACACTAGCCGGTCGATTCTATCTTTGTAGAAGCTAGTAGGCTGCTGTCAGATCCAGGTGGACACCCAATCACACACTTAGTCTTACGTTGTCAATTGATGTCCGCTAATAGTTCGTTTTAGAGGTTCAAGACATGAATATTTTAGGGTGAAAAATCTAAACTATACGGCGGATGCTCCAGTGGTTTCTAAACAAAACTGCCGATATGTCACCTTCACCGCGTTGGCCATTTTTTGGCGGGCATTATCATGCAGGAGAATAACGCCATTGGACAACATGCCTGCGCGTTTCGACTTGACGGTTCGTCTAAGAATTTGTCAAGTGGCTTGATAACGCTTTGTATTGATGGTGGTTACCAATTCCAGGGCCCTTGTTGTCAGAAAAGGAAATCACATAATCTTACCAGAATTGGTGTGCACGGCCTTTATTTTTAGTTCTTTGGAGGTTTTGAAGCACGTTTTTTCTGCTTTCTCTGACGCTTGCTTTCTGGTTAAAAATAGTGAGACTATGCTTCGTCTCTAGTGACAATTTACGACGGGAAGCCGTATTCCTCATCATGATAACGTTGCAGATGATTTGAAAAAAGCACCATTCGAGTAATTCGCTGTTTGGAGGCCAGTTGGTGGGAAACCCACTGCGTACAAATTTTTCGAAAGTTGAAGTGCTGATGCATTATGGTGTGAGTGATACTCACGCTAATATCCAGTAGCCGATGGATCTCGATCACAGTGATTCTGTGTTTGTCCAAGACTAAAGCATTCACTAAGCCTGCCAGGTCGAGCATCGTCTTCCAGTAACTCGCGCCCCTCAAGGAATCTTTTGCGTCATTCGACAACAGTTGAACGACACAGACTGTACTCATCGGCCTGTACTCAGATCGACTCAGACTGTACTCATCGGCCTGTACTCAGATCGACTCAGACTGTACTCATCGGCCTGTACTCAGATCGACTCAGACTTTACTCATCGGCCTGCACTCAGATCGACTCAGACTGTACTCAACCTTCATCCATCGATGCATTTCACAGCCTCCAACTCCCTAATCCACTAAAAATCGATTCACTCCTCGTTATTCCTTCTTAATAGCCTGCATGTTCAGTAGTGGACGATAACTTATGTGAACACCTTCTCACCTTCTCTTCGGCATGAAATCACACTGTCGCTATGAAACGTCAAAAGCTGCGCATGCTTTAGTATCTTTACCGAGAGATGGTGATGCCATACACGCAGTTACGTGATTCCACCTTACGTGTAATGTAAATCTAGACTCACTGACCAGGTTTCATTTGGATGAACCTAATATAATGCTAGGAATGTCTTGCTACTCCCTGCATAAACTCCATTGAAACATTATACTGTAACTAATTTGCGTCTGACAATAAGGGAAACGTTATCTTTATGTTTGAATTCATATTTAAGTAAAATGTAAGAATTTTAGATTATGCATCCATTTTAAAATTCAAAATTAAATATAGAATAATTAATTTACTACTAAAAAGTGTATTATTTACGTTAAGTGGAACGTTGCAGGTCGATTCATGTTTTTTTAAAACATTTTGATATGCATGGTTAATTTGTAGTATATTAGAGAAAACAAGTCTGTGACATAATGCTAAAATAATTATTAAGAATTTGAAGCACCTATATATTATTTTCCCAATAAGAAAACTTGTGAGATTCTTCTATACGGTTAGATATTTTATTTTTAATTTGATTAAGTAATTTTTTTGAATCAAGTTTTTATGAAAATAATAGTTGAGAATTTGTTTTGTCCTCAGACTGTTCAATCGTAAAATGGATCTGATATCGGATTAATTATTAACTACATTCTCCACAATGAATTAACTTGTAAAAGTAATCTGATAAATTAACAGCCTGTGGAAATAATACTCTGTATTTAAAATGAAGTATTAACTTTTTAAAGTAAAAAAAAGTGTAAAAAATAAGATTATATTGATTTGAATGATTGCATTATTACAATTTAGAAAACACAGGCAGTCAGAAATAAATAAACGAACCTAACAGATAAAAATAATAAACAATCCTGATTGTGGAAAATCACATCATCAAGCAAATATTATTCTCTTGAAATTTTTCTTCTGTGCAGCAATAATATATAATTTTGTGTACGTTAGCTTTGAACAAAATTATATAAAACTATCTTCCTTTCATTTCTGTCAGTAAGACATAAGCATTAGAACTTGAAACTTGAAGTTTAAATACATGGCATTCAGAATGAAACAATTTGTTAACATAATAAATTGGTAAAAAAAAAGTAAGTTTTCAATATACTACATGTTAGTTGAATGCATAAGAACTGGAAAAAGAATTTGATAAAAATTACTTTTACGGATATGGGTTACACAAAAACCAGTAGAAAAGGGGAAATGATATATTACGCACTTTTTATCCGCTTAAAAAAGGCACACTGAGAAAAAATAAGATTTCCATGAATATCTTTAATGAACAGAATGTGCAGCCTTTATAATGTGGAGTCCTCATGGTTTATCTAAGTTTAAATTCTTGATATACACATACTTAAAATTTATACTAGACATTTACATAAATGTCATTCATGTATGTATGGAAAAAGCCCCCCAAAATAAATAAGAAATAAAAAAGGGAAGAAGAATCGTTAAAAACGATGTAATTTGAGCTGTTCGATAAGAATCTATTACTTTCAAAACTTCTGCAGTACTTTCGAGAATTCTCTCTCATTACTAGTTCTTATACGGAACTTAAATTATGTCATGAATGCAATTCAGGAACGGGCCTTTAGGCTCTACTTTTTCCTTTATGAAACGCTCTAAAATCAATAAAAATATGTCTTCGAGGAGATTATCAGCTTTTTATTATTTCATATGTTTGTTGTGCAGAAAATAAATAAAAATGTGAAAATGAGCTTAAGCCCTGAAGGAAATTCTGTATGATTTATGTGATCTATTGTTTTGGCTCCTCATTAAAATCTGGTCCGGCAAAAAAGAATTCGTTGAAAATATATAGCATGCTTACTAACAAGAGAAAATCCACATGCTTATGTTATGCCACTGGAAATATTTTCTTAAAATATTTAAATGAGTGGAGTTCCCTTAGAGTAAAATAAATTATTGCAGTGGAATCTAAAGATGCGTGTGAAATTCAAAAGTAACAAAAAAGTTCTGAAATTTTAAACATATGTATAATATATTTATGCTTATATATATATATATGGCCAAGAGTTTGCTATGGCTAATATTTTTTACTATCTTGACTAGTTATCTTAGGTTTATAAATATTTTGTGTATATTTATGAATTATATATGAGTGTGTGTAATAAAATTAATTTTAAACTAACAAAACATGTACAAATATAAATTGCATATTGCATATTGTTCAAATATTTTCGATGTTTAGGTGCATTAACAGAAATGGAAGTGTCAGTTTTAATAGGAGAAGAAAATCATTTAAATGATATACTTGCATCATGCATGAATACAATTTTTTTGTTAAGTTCTTATTATTTCAAAAAGTTACAGGGATTTGTTTTATAGTATTATATTTTAGCAATAATTACGATTCATAAAATCCTTTAAATTTGATGGTTGTTTATGTATGGGACTAATATCAAATTTTTTTGGCTTTGGAAATTAAATCCATTTTGTGTATTTTGCATTTAATTAAGCTGATTCTAATGAATACACCTATTTCTCCAACTATCTTCAGTCAAATAAGGGATTGCACTTGCGTAAGTGTATTGATATTGAAGCAAATTAGTTTGAAGAATTATTTGTTACAATTAATATATATAAATATATATTCAGTGGTGATCTATAAAATTGTGGACACTTTTTAAAACTGTTACGTTTTTTAAACTTGTATTCTTATAGAAAATTTTACGAGGCACAAAATGCCAAGTATTTTTAAAAATTTAAAGAGAATACAATACTGAATTGAATACAAAAAACAAAATTCAAATTTTTGCAAAAGAGTTGTGCTGCAATAAATATGATATATTTTAGATATTGATGATGACGGTAAGTTTTAAGTGCTTAGTGGGGTAGCCATTTTATTAATTACATCTTCACATACATGTTTCATTGATAAAAATAGTTTTAAGCTCTTTATTTGTTAATACACGATGCCAGGAAACAACTACATTCTCAATCAGCTCTTTTATATTTCATGGGTACCTTATTCGGACAACTGGTTTCAAACGGGGTCACAAGTTTCGAATAGGATTGAGTCTGTACTGTTTCCTAGCCAGAACAGAAATTCAATTATCTTAGAAAGATACCAGGTAAATGAAGCATTGTTGGGAAATAGACCCTGATAAAAGGTAGAAGTTTGGGTTCTAGAATAGTTCAATGTATTTTTTTGACATTCAGTGATTCTTCGATGATATGAAGGCAATCGACACCATCAGCTCATATGAATAACTAAATAATCAAAATATGTGGGTACTTCACAGTTGCCTGGATACAGTCACAATGTAAAATTTCTGCTATTCTTCGTCTTGCACATTTTAGGCTATCACTACCGAATAGCGACATTTTAGTTTCAACCTTCCTTATAACTTGTGACCAATAATCATTTGTCCAATTAATGTATTCCAATACCCCTATAGTCCCTTTTATTGCTACTGAAATTTAAATACTACCTTTTTCATGGAATTTTATCTTTTAGTTTTACATATGTAAATCTTCTCTTCATTGTTTTTGAATGATTGAATCACAAGCATCACTCAGATCACTTCTGATGGCTGTCTATTACATTCTCATATCTTGGAGACAAAGTATTTTTTTCTTCTGTCATCAACAAATATGGTACACCTTTTTCGGCTCTTTCCCGCCTGGTATTTTATTAAATTGTCTCTTGATATTGTAAGCAAAACATTCAGTCTCCTGATGTAGTCACTGAACTAACCAATTGTCTTGCAATTTTAACAAAGGAAATAACCACTTTCTCTTCACAAATATGTTCAGTTTAATTTTATATTTGATGACATTGCTTTTCGACCAAATATCATTGCTGTTCTGGTCATGAAACAGTCTTGACCTTAATTATATCCAAAACATGTGGTACCGTTTCAAATCTATTGTCCCAATGAGGTAACCATGAAAAAAACCCAATTGAGCATATATAGTTGTTTTCTTTCATTATGCAATGACGAAAGAAAAGAATAAAATAATTTTAGCGCAATGAAACACAGATGTAAAACTGTATTTAAAAATAAAAGCTACGCAACTAAGCACTCATAACTCACAGATATGATCAGTATCTAATGTATATAGATAGATTGCACCATAACGTTTTAGCTTTGCAAATATTTGAGTTTGTTTTTTGTATTGAATTTAATATTAAATCCTGTAAATTGGTACATAGTATTTTGCATTTTGTGCAACGTAAAATTTTCTGTATGCATACAATCTTAAAAAACATAACGATTTTAAAAATTGTCTACAAATTTAGCCACCACTGTATCTCTCTCTCTCTCTCTCTCTCTTTTATATATATATATATACTCTGCTGGCCACTGAAAATGCAACACCAAGAAAGACAAGAGATAGCACAACAAATTTTTTTTGCAGATAACATGTTGACCAACTATCAAATGATTAAATTTATAGACGTCTGTGAAGTGTGGTTCCTGCCAGATTCAGTAGCCAGAGTAGCCGCCATTGTTGGAGATCACCGCTGCCACACGCCTCGGCATTGATTCAAAGAGACCTTGGATAAGTTCTTGGGGTAAAGCAGACCACGCAGCTTCCACACATTGCCAAATTTGATCTGGTGTGGCAGCTGGGGTGTAATCTGGGTCAATCGTTGAGCTACCATGGACCACATGTTTTCTATCGGCGAAAGATACAGAGAGCGAGCTGGCCTGGGAAGTAATTCAATCTGGTGATTGACGAAGAAACTTTGGACAATGCGTGTCACGTATGATCGCCCATTATTCTGTTGAAATATGGCTGTAACCAAGCCCTGAAGGTAAGGAAGGATAACTGGCTCCAACACCTCGGAGATGTAGCGCTGGCTGTTTTAAGTACCGCCAATGCGTACTAGGGGAAGTGCGAGAGTGATATCCAATACCGCCCTATACATTAATACCCGGTGCAGGACCAGTGTGGTGGTGCATAAAGCAGCTAATCATCATCCTCTCTCCACGGTGTCTTCTGACTCGAATCCGACCATCGTGGTGTTGCAGACAGATGCGTGACTCGTCAGTAAAGACAACTTCATTCCATTCTGCCTCTCACATCCTTCTTTCATCACACCTTTCTGGCGGAGACGCCTGTGGTTTTGCGTCAAGGGTAGACCAAGCAATGGACATCTTGCGGACAGACCACTCTGCTGTAAACGGTGTCGAATGGTACGCGCAGCACTGAATGTTGCGTAACAGCTTCAATGTGCTGTGCTATGGTTCGTGATGTGACTAAGCGATCCGTCACTGTCATGCGCACAATTTGCCTGTCCTAACGTGAAGTGGGCACTGAGGTGGATGCGATCGACAACGTTGGTCCGTCGTACCCTCCTGCATCCAACGGTCACATATCCGCATTGCAGTAGTTTGGTTTCGTCCAACATGATTACCGATTTCCCTGAAAGATAATCCACAATTTCGGTAGGCCACTGTACTTCCTGTGTCGAACTCGGATACTTGATCAAAAGCTGGTCGCTATTTTCTGCGAGTCATAACTGATCGTTTTTTGAAAAAACCAAAAGAAAAACACAGTTGCCGAACTGAAAATTGTTGAAATATCCATGCCTTAAATAGCGCTTTGAGTCGGCGCCATAGGCGTGCGTGATGTGTGTCTGCGCTGAAATTCTAATCATTTGCATATCTCACCTCCGCTAATGCATCTTGTAAATTACATGTTATTTGCGTGCTTCCTTCAGGGTGTTGCATTTACGGTGGCCAGCAGTGTATATATATATACTAGCTGAACTAGCCATGCATTACCGAGGCTTTGTTGTAATGTGTTGATTTAATTTATTTCTAAGCTATTCATTTCAGTTAAATTTATGTTTGCTTATATTTTAGAAAAGTTGAAATTGAAGCCTAAAATAATTAAAATTTTACTTGTTATTTATTTACTGTATGAATGTAGTATATAAAATGAATAACTTACAAAGTTGTTAAGTAACAATATATGAAGATTTAATTTTATAAGTGAGGTAAATAACATTAGACTTTAGAAAAATTTAAGAGCCATTTTTAATACTTAAACTATAATAATAAAAAAAATTTAATTTAAATAATTACTAATTCAATGCACAATTTTTTTCGTTAACTTATCTCTTGATAATACAAATAGATTTTACGGTATCTCTACACACGTGAGCATACGAGATATAGTTGCCCTTGTGAGAAACATGGATTTTCTAAGTCCAAGCCGCAAACGGATATTGTTTGGCCTTGATTTTCTTAATTATCATCACGAAAGCCAGACGAATCTGGAGTTGAAGCTTTTTGAATATTATTAGAGACTTAGATGGTATCAGTCTAACACGTAGCAACAGGACGATTTCACGTTTAAAATTTACAATTAAAATGTGAGCTTCAAGAACATTTCTGGTGATTATATTAATGACCGAACGTATACCATTGCACAATCTAGGTGGCTTTAAGTTTCACAGAAGAATAACTGGTGAACCAATTTTCAACCAAAAATTATGTGGTGGCTTTCCTGGTATATCCGGAGAATTCAAAAATTTAGTTGAAAAAAAATCACGGTTTTAATTTCAACAATAATAGTGTCGCTTGGTTTAAAATCCATTAGATCAATTGAATACAACTGCTGTATCTAGAAGTTTATTTCATCAATATCAATATTTTTTGCTTTAAAAATACCCGATTACTTGGTCAATCATTATCTGGAAAATTGTTCAGTATATTCGGGAAGATATCTTCAATCAGTTCATTTTTTGTTTGAACAACAGTACAGAAATCGTCTGGCAATTTGATGTATTGTGTATTGGATGCAGTTCCACGTCACCGTTTCCAATATCAAGTTGTTCGTTAGAATATATTTGCGCCAATGGATCACCTTGCATTTTACTCGTATGTTTATGGTCAATTGCAGTGTTTCAACATTTCGCCATGAAAACGATTGCTTTAATCATGCGTTAACCCTCTGAAAGTTGTCTCTATCCTTAAAAATCATTCCGAAAGCGTTTGCTTTTTTTTTTTTTTTTTTTGCAAACTCCTTCGAAAGTGCAGCAAAATTTCATTCCTTCCATTTTTTTTAAGATTGGAGGAGGTCTGCAGAGGAAACTTTGATTAGTCAGTTTGCCTTTTTGTTAAAACCAGGAAAACACTCGTTCACAGCTGTGACGTTGCCTTGAGTGAATCTTGTGTGAAAAAAGTGGGGTTCACTTGGATATATCCGATCTTTTTAGTCACAACAAAAATGAATAGGAAAAAAAAAAAGTCTTGAAAGAAAGAAACGTGTCAAAAGTTGAAAAATACTTGTTTACTTTTAAAAAAAAATTTAAAAATTAATTTCCTTTCTAGGAAAAAAAAATTATTTTGGTATTACAATTTGAGCCAGGAAAAAGCAACTTTTATTTGTTGTTGAATATGAGACTAAGAAATAAAGTAATTAGGTAAAAAAGAGTAAAGGTAACACATCTCTCTCTCTTTTAAAATAATAAGAGAATAAATGTAGTATCTTTACTTACGATCATTAGATTTATTAATAAAATAAAAATAGTCGTCTATTCAATTATATTTTAATTTAATGTAACATAAAGATGTGGTATTCAATACTTTTGATTCATATAAATTTTAATCCTATAAATAATATGTTTATCTAAAATGAATCTTTTTCTGAAAATTTCTTAAGCTTCTTATATAATGTTGTCATTTTCCAGGGGCGTAGCTAACACCGTATCAATGATACAGGGCCCCCAAGCTACAGAAGCTCTAGTATGTGTCATATCTGGAGACTTTAAAATACGTTTTAGTAATAAGATAATTTTTATTTTCGAAAAAGGGATTCCCAAGGAATTTTGATACGGGCCCACTCAGGACTGTTTAATTTCGTACAACTTGTACTAATCAAAAATACCTTCTCGACATCAGTATTTGAGACAGAGCATAAAGCAAATTTAGTCACATTTTTTATTTTTTATTTTAATGAGGACACGTTATTTTCAAATCGTGAACGTATTTCTAACCATTTCTATTAAAATTTAATTTTTACAGGACATTTTTTTTTGTATTTGTAATTATATTTTTCTCGAAACTACAATTTTTAGAGTGGCACCCGTCAAAACCTCAGGCCTTAACGATTTGTCCAGTTCACCCTTACTTAAGACAACTTTGCCCCAGCAAGTGAAATTGCCGTGTTCTGTTCGTCAAGATCATAGCAATGCAGGCTGCATCATGAAATTTAGATGTTCGCTTACATATTCTACATCAATTTTCTTCAAAATTTTGAGCTCACGGAACCCTTAGAACTAAAAAGTATCTTCGTGGAACCTATTCTGCACAAACTTAGAAGAATATAACTTAAAAAATAATTTTTAAAAATAGATCAACAATAGATCAATGTAGAGGCAATTAAAAAGTATTGTATTTATTATTAAAATATCTTAATCTACTTTAATATAATTTACTCATTAATAATATATATCTGTAATCCAAGTGTCACCTATCCGTACATTATGTTTAGTAACTGGGATATGTCCTTGCTATTCTCCCCCCCCCCAAACTGTTGAAGTCTAGGTCTATTGAGAATAACTGCAATCGATTACATATTCTGAGTTTCAATTGTTTCTATACTTTGTTTTTGTAGCCACTAACGTTGAGAAATATTTTTCTAAATTTCATTGTTCTAAATGGCATTAAAATGGTTATAGCTGTGTGAGAAATACTGAGTGTTTTGCATGAATTTGAAACATAAAATTTAGGATCTGTTTTTTCTTAAATTTAGATTTTTAACATCAAATCGTTGATAGTTTTTTTTCTTCCACAAATAAAAAGCTGTGCATTTTCCATTAAAAAACTGTATAGTTTTCAAGATATTGTACTAATGAGAATAAAATGAACTCGTGAACCACAGGATAGTAAAAAACCAAATATTTAAAATTTATTATATCTTATATATAAATATAAATAAAGCGTGTTAATATTCTTTTATTATATTATTAATAAAAGTTTAAAAAATTTCAAAATGAATTTATTATGTATGAATAAAATTTTCAGTTTCTTAACCTTTTAAATGCCGCACTATGATTAAAAGGTAACATAAACTAAATTTTGATAAAAATCGAATTAAAATTGAAACATAAGATCTGTAAAAGAAAAAAAAAATTTTTTTTGTAGATTTTTAGCAAGTTCCAAAAATGGAACATTGGCGGGTACCATTAAGTTTTTTCACATGCTTTTTAAAAGTACGATCAATGACATTTAAATTCAAAAATCAGTTATTATATACATTTTTAAGAAGTAGTATCTTAACAAGAGGTGTCATTAAACATTTCCTAACGAGGTTTCATCATTCTACCCCCCCCCCGTTGGGGAGGGGCATAATACCCGCCAAACAATTTAAATGGGCCTAAAAAAATCTAAAATTAAAATGGGGGAAAAGAACTAAAAGTTTGCGTGTGAACGAGAGAAATCCATCATTTTTTCCCTGCAGAGTTTTTTAAATGTACCCCGAGTGGGGGGGGGGCAGGTTCTCCGATGGGTGTCCTTTGTTTGCACACATCTGAAGTAAACTTTTAAATATAATTCCAAAATAAAGCAGATTAAGTTGAAAATATAATTTATACACAGAAATTATACATTTCAGAAAATTTCAATCACTTATTAGAAACAATAAAGGAAAACATCAGTAGGACAAAGAAATAAACAAATAACCTTTATATCAAAATTCTTAAAGCTATAATATAATAAAGCAAAAAAAAAAAAAAAAACTAGAAAAATACAGATTTACCAAAATTCTTTAAAATGAGAAATAAAGACAAAATATATTATTGTTTTTTCTTATATGTGTTTTTTTATGTCCTAAACTATTTTTATTGTCCATGTATAGCTAGGAAAACATTTCTCAAGCAATCTTTTTTCGCACTTGAGCATTTTTTCGTTGGGCTTTTCTGACATACAGGAGGTATTTTATCATCATCTATGCTTGCAGAAACTTCGATTTTGCAACAAACATCTACTGGTAGAACAGACTGAAAAGCATCTTCATCGATATTTTCATCGTCAGTAAATCACCCACTTTCTTCTAGGGGAAATTGACAAATATTAATAGGTTCTTCTCATTTGATTGTGTTTAAAAATATTCCAAAGCCTCTTCTACAGTCCGGAATGGCTATGAATGCGTCAACTTATCAGTGTAATGGATATTCACTAACTGACGTAACACAAAATAATATAAAACCTTTTTATGTGACGTTCTTCTCCAAATATAAGACTACGCTACATCTAACTATCAACAAACGCACGTGGTAGTACTTTTGCTGCAGCTGAGAAATTCACTTGAGATTGTCCAGAAACGGTTGAAAGGGGGGGGGGAGTTGAGAGAGGGAGCCGAAACGAAAGTCAAGTCATAAATATTTTCTTCCGACACATACTATAAGTGTTTTTAGAGTTCAGAAACCTTTTCCCACTTTTATGTGAACTGTAAGTATAATAACTGCCTTGTGTGAAAAAGTATACCTTTACACGCCAATGTTCCATTTTTGGAACATTGAAATTTCAAAACCGATAGTAAAAAGAATAACGATATTTTTTATGATATCTTGCAGTCTATAGTTAAATGATCATTTTTAGTTACTTTTACCAAATAATAAAGATATTTTTTAAATTTTGAATTTTATATGAATTTTTGAATTTTGCCCGATCAAAAGTAGAAAAAAGGCATTTTTTAGAATTTTTTCTCAGAGAAACTATTTAATTTAGCAACAATACTTCAATTTCAAAAAATTAATCCATACTTTTGTCTTCAAAATAATTTTTATGGAACAATATGAATAAAATTGAATTTTTCAGAAAATTTCAAAGTTTATGTTCTAATATTGGAACATTGGCGTGTAAAAGGTTAATAACAGGATGAGCTTTAAATTTTTGTGGGTGTACATATATTTTAGAGAACATGAATCGATTTTGCATACTTATTTATAAGTTATTTTTATGGTGACTCGTGGAAGCCTTGGGTATGCATCTTGGAACCCCAGGGTTCCATGGAACAAAGTTTGAAGACAAATGTTCTACATCAATCCCTTAAAGTCTGAATTTAAAATTATATGAAGGCATGAACATTTGTAGCAATGCACTATACAATTTTTAATAGTATATGAATGCGTTTCTGAACGATTCATTAAAATATTGACTATTTAATTAATATTAAATGTAACTTAATGCACAGATTTACTGAATTTTAAAATAAATATTTGAAAAAACTATTGTAAATATAATCATAATTTTTCATTCCGCCGTTTAAGCTTCTCATCTTTGATTCTACTAAAATATTTATTATATAGTCATAAAATTTTTTCAGCATAATTGTTGCTCTTAGCATGCAGTTTTTAACCCGATTGTATGAAATTTATTTTAAATGATTAAGATTCTATTAATTAAAGTTTGAACTCAATGTTATATTCAAAGAATTGTTAACATTTATGGTAAATAATCTGTAACTGAGTATGCACGATACAGAAATGTTTTCCCCGAAATTTCAATTGAAATTTCTAAAATAAAATTATTTTTTTGTATGGTTGATATTACAAAACGTATCCAGATTTTAATAACTTACTTATCTAACTTTTTAAAAAAGATAAAATACTGAAGAACTTTGCATAAATAGATAATTTTTAGACTTGAATTTAAAATTGATTTGTTATTTATTTATATCCTTAATTGCCAACTGTAAATGTATCCGGATATTTTTTATTGATATTTATTCAAATATTCAAGGTTTAAAAAATGAATTTGTGTGGTAACCTCCCCTCATATATGTTTTCTTTGTATGAAAACTTGAATTTTCTCAGGCATTTACAAATTAAATGCAACTCGGTGTATATTAACTATACAAAACTAGGAACTGTCCTAAGAGGCTTGCACACTTGTTATTTTTATCAAAGTGTTATTTTACTTTCTCATTGTTATTTTTATCAAAGTGTAAGAATACTTTTTTAAATTTTTCGATTCAGAAGCTTAAAAATTACTCGTTTTTTGTAGTTTGGAATGTTTGAGAATTCTAAATATTGAAGTGTTTGGTGTTTGATTAATATTTGTGGTCATCTTTTAATGAAATAATCATGTTTTAAGAACTAAAAGCATTAATTAAGAAAAGAAAAATGAAAGAATAGAATATACTTAAGTAATTTGTCCAACTATATAAAAAGCAGACCACCCTCAATGTGCCAACTTGTTAAAAACTTCAAATTAATATAAAACCAAAACGGGAATTATAATATTTTAATTATGCGTTGAGACTTTTTTAAAACTTTTTTTTAAAAAAATGTTAATATCGCGAAAACTACATCAAATCATTCAAACCCACTAAATCTCAAATAAAGCTAACTAACAAACACTATATCTGGATTCTAAAGAAAATTCTTCCCCATTTTTTGTACGATTGCTCCGGAGTCTGGGGTTATGGCAGTTGGGAGCCAAAAACTTCGGTCAGTGTCCATTGTGTCGCCGCAACCCTCCCTAATTATCTTTTAAGATGTTAAACTTTTTTAAAGGAGAAAATAAATTTTTTTTGGAAAAAAGTACGTTTTATACGCTTTTTGAAGTTTTTTCTTGAAGTCGGCACTACCAAATATTTTCTCGTTGCCTTTAAATCTTGAAAATTCTGTGTAATGCTTCGAATGAATGTTTATGGGCCATGGTAAGCTCCCATCCCAGATTTCCGCCGAGCTCTTTCGCAATACCGCAGCTATTCTGCTTCTTTTAATGTTGCTCATGCGTCTGGTTTATTATGAATATCTAATTTTAGATTGAATGCTGAACGGGCAGTTCGTCCACCGTTTAATATAGTTGTAGCAATGTCTGAAGATGAAAGTGATAATGCAATTTTTTGTGCTGCGATCGTATTTTTGCAAGACTCAACAATATTAAAATTGTTTTACAGGTTCCATCTGGTGTGTCCAGAAATATCACCTTGTCTATCATTAACAACCAGCATAATCTGGTAATAAATAATTATCTGTTCATCTGTCAGTAATGGTCATTATTCGCAATAATTATAGCGAGACTAATGTCATTATACTGTTTTTCTCTTGCAAATCACTATTGACTAAGTTGGTGGCAGGGCGATTAGTTGATATACTATAATGATCAAAGGACAAATTTGAAATTAAAATACATAAATTTTCTATCAACAGTAAACTTCCTTATGCAACTATGGTTGTAACCTACATTTAGACATTGGTTTATTTGTTTATTTCAGTTGATTATGTCCTCAATCACATAGTTTTTATATTTTTGCCACAAAGTCGGTAATTGTGTTTGTATCGCATGTCGTCAAAAATACTAGCAAACAGTTGATGAATAAAATGGATTGATGTAAATTCTGCATCAGCAAGTGTTAGGTCCTAATGATTGTCGTCTTCCTGCAATTGTAACATGAGACATGCATCTTGATATGTACGGAATACTCGACCATTAATTTGACACAAAAAATTGAAAGACGTTGGTTCTGGAGATTTACCAACAATAAACGTAAAAAAGGAACACTCACATTGTTTGGATGTACTGTATAAAATAGATCCAATGCATAGATTTAAATATGTCCATGATTGAGGAATATAGTCCTTCTTGCTTATGTGGCTCTAATTTTTTGAAATAATTGTTCAATGTAAGATAGCGTGGGACATCGTTATATAGTAAAGTTTTATAAATTGGCCGAATACACATCAGGTTTTTAACACAATGTGAAGAATGCAGTTAGAGTCATTTTTGGTGACTCGAAAGCTTTTTGGAGAAAATTTTCTTCAGTGATAAAAATACGTTGATCTTTTTCAAGATGTGCTGCAAGACTTTGGACAAAAGAGTCTCTCTCATTTATACAAAAACTGAGAATACCCATATAGCTTCATTTCTGCTATTGTATCTACCATTCGATGTCGTATTATTTCAACATTTTTATTCGTATTTCTTACTTCAAATACAGCTAAATCACTAC
>BMAO01027149.1:0-79626 GCA_019973975.1 Trichonephila clavata | reverse complement strand
TCTTCCCAAAAAGGTTGGTCACCTCATGTAAACTAATCAATGTTTATATTTCGAATATTTCATCAGTTTTTATTGATTTTTTTTATTCAGGATTACTGTTCGCATAATAAAAACAAAAACTAAAAATGAAACTGAAAGATTTTTTGATATCTTTAATTTTTGCATCAGGGGTTTTTGGCTTTAAGTGATTATTTTAATAGATAAATTATGATCTTAAACAGTATGTATTTAAATTTATATCATATTTAAATTTAAATACAATTTTTCCTTGTTTATTTTCACAGTTAGAATTTATAAACTAAAGATAATTCTGTAAATTACATTTAAATAGATGAGATTGCCTCACAAAGAGTTATTTTGCACTTTTATTTGAAATTCAAGAATCAATAGAACAATTTCAAAAGAACAATGAATGTATTCGAAAATTTAAAAATCAAAGATGACATTGTGATAGTTTCAATGCTCCAAGACATATTTAAGGGGGGGGGATATGACATTCTTATAATGTGGGGAACATGAAACAAGTTCCACAATGGAGTAAAAAAAATTGCATCATTATTAGAGAATGAAATAAAACTAAATTGTTTCTTTTTATTAGTGAATGGAATAAAACGAAATTGTATCATTATTAGAGAATGGAGTAAAGCAAAATTTCGTCACTATTAGAGAATGATTTTTCTTAAAGAATTATTCAGGCATTTGAGTAACGACTTGAAAACAGACAATTAAATTAATAAATTGCCCTCTAATATCTGACGCAATATTATGTGCTAAGCACACACAAAAAATAGTTAATATGATTATTCATTGCACCCAAACGTATTTAAAAAACAAAAATGTCTTATAAGACGCAGATATTTTTAGCGACTCACACATGTTTGGAGTATTAGCCAAAAAGAATTGAAGAAGCTTAACATATTTTTATAAAATTCCATAAATAGTCTTAAGTATAAAATGAATAAATCAATGAGCGAGAAAGAAGTTTTTTTCACATTGGCTAAAAATATATGCAATTCTTTCAGAAAAAAGTAAAGTCGAGCATTTTTCTAATAATTCATTTCAGCACTGTAAGATGCGATTTTTATCGAACCTGAATAAATTGTTTTATGTTTACGTTAACAAAATCAATCAGCTTATTTATTATTTATCAACTGGAATTATAAACAAACAGTTTTCAATTTTAACATTAATCACACATACAGAATAGAAATAATATGCATAAAAAGAAAGTCCAAATTCGAGAATTTAATTATATCCAAAACATATAAAAGTATACATGCTAAGCAATGCCACACAGCTCAACAGTATACAAAAATAAAATCATCTCAATTGAAATCACATATCAATACAAATTTTTACTATTAATTATTTTTTGTTTTAATGTAATTCTATTAAATATTTTTCATTTTTAACTCTTAAATTTATTATTATCTTTTAATAACTTATGGGCAGTTATAATCTTTTCATGCATCTCACAAACTCAGATAGGAGACGAAGGTCCGAGAGGATCAAGTGCTCCTCGTATCCTTGACTACATAGGTAAAATTTTTTGAAAAATACGCATTTAAATAGTGTGTTTAATAAGCAAAATGAATAAAGGAATAAGGCGGAAAATAAAATTGAAGGCGGGAAATAAGCAAAACAATTAAGAAATTTGTACTTATGAACTTAAACAATGATCCCAAATTTTTTCATCATTGTTTCTTCGCATGAGTAGTTACTCTAGAATTTCAGAGCATCCTCCAAAGTTTTCCGGAAATTAAAAAAAAAGTTTTTTTGTTTTTTTGTTGCTTTTAAAAAACTGAGCCCTCCTCGAAGTGGAATTTTCGAAAACTAATATATTTCTTGAACATTTAAAAGCGAGTCATATTTAACTGTCTTCTTAAATCATAAGGAATGTAGAAATAAGACTACATACTCTCTGTCTTTTACATTCTTATCAGGGTAAAAAAAAATTATATTTCAAAAAAAAAATTGATACTTGCTAACATTAAACTTTTCAATACATTTTCTTTAATAATGCACAAAATTACAATCAGCTGTTGCAGATTTTTTAAATAACATTTTCTTATATAATATATTTTCTTGAAAATACCTATTATAACTTTAAAAGGTCCATTAAAAGTTCATTGCCCTTTTTCGGGTGCTATGAATATCTGCTGGAGCTATGGGTTGTAATTGCAAAATATATTTATAATATGGGATTATATATAATATATTTACATATATAATAATTGCAAAAATGTTAATTAGTAATTATATATTGTAATAATATTAAATAAATAAAAATTATTTACCTCATTTATTCGAATCTAAATCGTCATCAATTCGAAGTCACACTCAAAAAAGTAAACATTTAGGGGTTTTTGTTGTTCATAATTATAAAAAGCTTAGTTATATACAATAATAAAATGTGCCTTATTTTGGAACATTTTGGGCAAAATGTTGACCGTTACGGGGTCAAGACTTTAAGGATTTTTAAATGAGCAGACTAATAATCTCTTAAGGGTTTGTTTAAGAGATAAACGTTATACAAGACTTAAACACGAGACATTGGGTTAAAGAAATTTTTATTTTCAAGCGCCTGTCACAGATGATACACATAATGTGTAGGATTTTCCACACACTTGACCTCGGTTAAAAATTACAGGGGCTGTCATTAGCCTCATGTTGTTGCCAAGTCTGACATTAATAAACAACTATTCATATATTTTAAAGGTGTAGAAGCAACTTTTATATGTGAATTTGGAACTGAAAATTATCCCTTGATTATATTAAGGTCCTCATAATGTGTCCACGATATCCAAGTTGTCATGGTTGCGAACTCGTGGCTGTCGTTGTCCAGACGCAAGTTTGAAACCCAGTGCCACTGAAGACGCGACGTGTAGAAAACTGTGCGCGTTGAATCTATCAAGGCTAGAAGTCCTCCCTTTGGCGTGATGTGGAAGTTTGGAAAGGAAGTTGCCAGCGCTCTGATGTCTTCCTTTGTCACTTGGCCAGATCTCAGAATTACGAGGTATGTCGCCAGTAGTCTTTGTGTTACTTCGCTGTGCAACGTCAATTAAAACTAAATCAAAGTGATCCTTACAATTTGGAGGGGGGGGGGGAGATTAGGTACAGTTTTTTTTCCCTAAAAAAATGTACAATTTTATTCTAATTTTGTACATTAATTTTTCTTAAAAATAAAATTACTCGTTTCACTTATTGAATACAAAGTGAGAAGATAAAAAATAAGTGCAATTTCTTACTAAATAAATTGCTTCTATGAATAATATATAGAACCTGATGCATGATATTTTTTCAGATATATTCATAATTCTAAAATACTTGCCAAGAGCTATACTTATACCCATGTTCTTTAAGATTAGTTTCTCTATTACGCTTATTAATCATTAGGTATCTACGATTTGTGAAATAGAGCATTTATAAAAGTTAAAATATTTCTTAATCTCGACACACTAGTAGGGTAGTTTATGTAAAATAACTGGTTTTCTGTGTGAATATATGTATATATGGGAAGATGTGTTAAAAAACCAGTCGCATCAAGCAAAAAACGACAGTGAACGATACCGTGATACAAGTTTTTCTGGTATACGAAAATGATACAAAGAGATAAATGATACTACATTGAATTTATATTCGCTTATCAGTTTTCATTTAAGATTTCTTTATTCTGCAATGTTTCTTTTTTCCATGCGCGTATTACTTTATTTTATTTGTCGCATTTTGTTTCAATGATATCCTTTACATGAGTATGTATCTTACTGCGATTTCGTGTGTTATATACCAAACTTTAACACTTTCACACACACACACACATAGAAAAACTAGACATTAAATCAATCACGTTTTGAAAGTTGAAACTATCTTGCAGTTTAAAATGTTTCAACTTCTTGTTTTTAAAATTTAGTACTCCGCTACAAAACTTCGTAAAAAGGTTTAGTGACTTATTTAACGGTGTGACGAAAGGGCTCTCTTCATTATTGAGATAAGAACTGCTTGAACTTTTGAAGGCCAATGGCGCCGTACGAAGATAACAAAACTGTGGCTCACTATCTTTACGATGAAAGGAAAATTGTTTAAACTGTATTTGAAAATGTCAGGCTTAAGGTTTATTGAGATTTATTACTATGCGGAAATGTTTTTATTTAGAATGTAAATATATTATTATTTATAGGGTGTTTCTCCCTCTCAATATTCAAATATTTACATCGATATCGAGTTGTTATTTAACTGTGAGTAATGGTAAGTTGCCTTTGTTAATTGGTATCGAATTGAAATAATTGTACTTCTTTTTCCTTGAGAAAGAACCAAATTTTAATCCTTACAGAACCATAACATTGCGAAGAGTAAATCTTAGTATTTAACTGTTTATTTTAGTTTGTTAAAGATAGTTAAAAATCATAAGGAAAATAGATAACAATGTATATTTTAATCAATGTGTATTCAATTTGAATCGACGTGTAGTTTTAACAGATAACAGTAGGGTCCCGAAAACTCAACATAATGGGGACCGAAGAGTGGTTTGTGGAAATGCTAGGTTATTGAGAATTGGATTAAAAAAAGAATAAATACGAGTTTTTCCTGAGAAAATATTGTACTGCACGAGTATGTATAGCTTGTTTGAGAATACAACAGAAAATTAACTGCCCAAACACTTGCGACAGCTTTTTTTTAAAAAAATGCAGATATGGCGATTTATTTGTGGTTTTTAGATTTGTTTAGTACATTTTAAGAAAAATATGCTAAAATTAAGAAGAGGAAAATAAATTATTATTACTAATAGGGGACAAAATAGGTAAAAATTTACAAAAAATAGCATAAACGCGGCCCATTCTGTACCAAAGGTTTATAAACAAATTATATATTTTTTCTGTCTAATGTGTTGCTATGTTATTCATTTTTGAAATAATAGTCAGGTAAAGAGATATTTTTTTTTTACTAAAACTAGAGCACTTTATCTCAGTTATTATATGAAATTGTGCTTAAAAAAACAGTGATTATATTCACATAAGGGACTGTAAATTTTGTAATAAAACAGTGATTGATAAATCTGATGGTTAAAACAATTTTACTATTATGCAGAACATACATAAAAAAAATTGCAGTTAATTCTTTTCAAAACTGTTTTAGCAATCGCTGTCCCCGTTGGAGCATTTTCAAAAAACCGCTTTTCGAGTAAAACGCGTTTTTAAGTATGACATCTTGCTTAAAGTAATGGCATCTACTTTTGCTAAATGATGGTCGTTTTAATAAAATTTATGCTGTTGCCTAGGAACTGCAAATTAACCTCATTAAATTTAGAAAATCTATTTGTTAAATAAGTAATTATTGATTAAATTTTCTTTTAAAATTAAAGTCATGATCTGGTTAAATGAGAGACATCTTCGTAGACCCCCATTTATACTTCATAGACCCCCAAATTATTTTTTCGCTGCCGTGGACCCCATGAAGATCGTGATAGACACCTGGGGGTCCATATGGACCACTTTGGAAATCACTGGAATAGAGCATTTACTAGAACATATAGACCTTGAATGGGGTTTTTTCTACCTGCAATGGTGAGGCTGAGTTATCCGGACTGCCAAGTTTTCGGGAATCTACTGTATTTGTTTCAATTTGTTCAAATATCTCCACAAAATTACACTGAATGACATACAATGTGTGAGAAAACGCCGTAATATATTATTACATGACATCATAAATTGAAGAGAGGAATACATTCCTCGAATGTTTTATCATCGACACCATTGATATGACAGTTTCATTTTGACATCAATAAAATATGCACATAAATTTATAATTAAATACGACAAAAACCAATTTGAAAATGGGAAAAAATGTTTCCCTTAGTCATGAAAGGGTTCATACTTGAGTTAAAATATATTTCTCACATCTACTTGGAACGCTTTACTTTAACATTTACTTCTGAGTTGAAGGATAGGATTTTCAATACTTATAAAGTGTTAAATACTATCTGGATAAAAACAACTTGATTTTTCTCAACCCCATGTTTTCGAAATAAAGACACACTAACCAATTATGTATTGTTCCATTGAATCAATGATACATTTTTTAATTTTCTCTATAGTAAGATACGTTTAACGCGAAAACTCTTAAGACGAAATATTGGTTAACACGAAATAACACAATGGTCCCGACAAACTAATATGTATAAGGGGTGTTCAAAGGCAGGCGTCCCATTGCTCAGGAAGTTTACAAATTCCCTCCGCGAAGAACGATGTAGGTTGATCATGGAACCAGCTCAAAACTGCAGCCTTTATGTCATCGAAGGAAAAAAACCGTCGACCCATTAGGCGGTACAGTCGCAAGGTGACAGATCTGGACTGCAAGCTGGATGTTCCAGGACTTCCCATTTGTTACGGGTTACTGCCTCGACACACACTTTGGCGACATGCGGTCTTGTATTGTAGTGCATAATGATGAAACCTGACGACAGCATACCTGGAAGTTGGTTTTTGATAGCCTTATGCAGCTTATCAAATGTTTGTGTGTACCACTGAGCATGGAAGGAGACGTCCGGCTCCTTAAACTAGAGTAATCGGGTCCCTGTATGTCGAAAAATGCCTTCAACATCACCTTTCCCACTGACAGCTGAGCTATGAATTTTTTGGGTCTATGTGAATCGCTCCTTTTCTGATCCAGTTCGCTCATACGTTTTGGACCCAGTTACATCCACACCAGCCATTTTTAAATGAATGCCACGCCCTATGAATGCAGTTATCCCAAATCTGCTTGTGCACTCGAGTGCGGGGTAAGTATACCTTCAATCTCGAGCTTGTTTCACGAAAATACATTGTTCGCATATGCGACGCTTCGAATCACTTTCATTTGAACATGCTTAATAGTTTCATGCATTTTTTCTCTTAACATGATAAGATTTCTCGTGTGAAAATGAACGAAATACGAAAACCACCAGCTACACAGGCTGAGAGGGTTAAGAGGGATGTGAAATGAAAGAGGTGGTTTTGCATGCTTCGTAGAAAAGGAGGCTAACTTGACTTCGAAATACCCTCAGAATAGCCTGTGACAAGAGCCAATTTTGCTTATATAAACTACTTTCACCCTCCATACCTTTAAACGACACACACAAGACATCCCATCTCTCATCAGTTGGCTTTGAAGTTCGGGAAATAATACATCGCAGTGTGAGTAAAAATCAGTGAGTTTGGTTTGCATTATTTTTTCTATTTTAGAAGATTTTTTTTTTTGCGAGCACAAAGATCTCTAGGGGGAAGCAAACTTCGATTTCGCTTTAAATGAAGATGGAGCAAACAGAGAAGATGAAACGGAAATCCGTATAGATTTTGGCATTGCTAACTCTACTTTATCACCGATAGTTAAAAAAAGATAGCAAATCACATAAATTATTGAATGGTTTTTATTAAATACGTATATATACACATATCTATGTCTCTTTTTTACAATATACTTCAACGCAAAATCATTTTAACGTGGAAAAACGGTTTTCAATGTACAGTGCATAGTTTCTTCTATATTTAGAATAGACCATTAAGTAGTCTGATGCAGTATTGGTTGAAACACAACCAAGCTTAATTAATAATTTACAAATATTAATACAACTCTATTTTTGATTAAATAATTGGCTCATGTCTCACTTGATTGATTCACAGTTGGGGGCCGGCGATAGGATCATGGGTTAATTACAGAAAAGTAACGAGTTTGAAGTTTGTTTCTAGTTATGGGAACTGGCGTAGATTGGATCTAATTGTCGTAAAATCCTTTCCGGAAGAAAAATCAAGGTATTCGGGCAAGACCTCATCATATATGGTTGTAATAATATATTACGAGGAGTTCGAAAACCTTATAGATGAAATGTCTCAGAGCAAGAAGGAATTAACTATATTTCAGTATCAATGTAAAACTGTGCATTGATTATTCCATGCAAAACAATATTTATAATCAAAATGATTTTTAATAACGTTAAAGAGTGATATTAATCATTGGCTAAAGGAATCCGAATGATCCGAACTTCTCAACCGGCGATCTAGTCGTGTTACAGATTTGAGTCCTGATTCTGTCTAAAGCCCCATTGGAGTGTTGTGGTAGTTTGGGAATAGTGATGCCAGCTTAGGTTTCGTCTTTGCCATTTGATCGTAGTTCAAAATTACATGGTATGTTGCCTATAGCCCTGGTGTCTTTATAATAAAACGTTAATAAAAACTCACTCCATCTAAATCCCACAAGGGAGCAAAATGGGTGTTGTTGGATGTTAAATGAAACGGTCATCGAAATTCCCTCCTGGTGTATAAGTTCCGTTGCTAATAGCCCATTGTGAAACTTGAAAGAGACGTGAATCTGACTGTAGTGTTTTTAACAAGTGAATCGTGAGATGATTTCAGATGACTCATATGCTTAAATGAGGAATAACTTATTGGATTTTGCATTTTATTTTATTTTATTTATTTTTTTAAGTATATAAAATAAATTACTGCGTTGCTAATGTATCTCTGTCTTCAAGTGTACCACATCACAGTTTAATGTTTCTATGTACTATATACGACAATAATAGTCCACTCATAACTATGTTTCTCTCTAATTCAAAGTTAATTTAATGTTATAATTCAAAACGTTATTTTCAACCTTTTATATGTGATTTGATTGTATAGAATTTCAAAAATCAGGTGTTTATTTGATTTAATTCAAACATAAAATTGCTGATGCCTTTTTTTTCCCGAGGAAGTAGGGATCTCGTATGTTTAGTATTTTAACTATGAACTGATGAATGACATATTTTAAGACATGGAATCCAGATTGAGAAATTAAATTGTGATGTTGGCTTTTGGACAAAATGTCAAAATTGTAACTTTGGAGGATTGCTATCTTTTGCTTGATTTAAATTATGTGTTTAATTGTTTTTCAGACAAATCAGACTTTATTCTCTTGTTTTTAAAATACATTTCGCATATGCATAAGATAAAGCAATTGAAGACTGTTTTCGCCATATGTACTACAACGTAAACTTAACGGGGAGCACATTTTCGGACAGAAAAACTGCCTCAATTTTTATAAAAATTTGTGACATTTAACTCATGCATTTGCTTATAATATAGTGTTTTTAAAATTTCATAAATAATCAGTTTTTCCGTTTAACATGTAAAGGGATAGCTAGCTCATTTTGCATTGGAGAAAAAATGCAAAACTCATTTTATAAAAGAAAAAATGTGTCAACTCGGATAAAATGAGTAGCATGATAAAATAAGTGACTCTCTACAAGATAGTGAAGCCAGAACATACACTGGTGTCCAAAAGTTAAGCATAAATCGTAAAATGCGAAAAACATGGAGTAAATATTCGTAAAATTATTCCAAATTTCTTGCGGATTTTAATTGGGTGAAGAGGAAACATTGGGTTGATGCAAAACTTTTCAGTCGATTACGTCCTGCGCGAAACACCGGCGCATGTCGGAACGCGGAGAAACCGATTCACGCAGCATAGGCAGTTCAGACAAGTTTCGTGCAACTGCTGTGCGAAGGAACGTTGTAAACCATCAACTAAGGTGAATGATGGCACAAAGGTGCCAATTGGACATGTTTACGAAAGGAAGAATCGTTGGAATGCTGGAATCCTCACGATCACAAACCGAAGTGTCTCGAATTCTGAATGTGGACCAGTCTGTGATCTCAAGACTGTGCCAGAGGTTTCAAAGAACGGGAGATGTTACCCGACAACCAGTATCAGGTCGACCAAGTGTCACAACCCCTCGCCAAGACCGATATCTGGTAATAAGTGCGCGACGTCAGAGTGGCATGAGGACTGGGTTCGACGCTCACAGTTGCCACAGGAATACGAATTTCAAGACAAACTGTTTACAGGACTCAATCATGCTGGCCTGTATGCCAGAAGATCAGCAGTTTGCATTCCCCTCACGTCTGCGCATAAACGCGCTCGTTTGAACTGGAGTTTGAAATATCAACATTGGAGTGTGAGAGAGTGGTTCAATGTGATGTTCAGTGACGAGTCGCTGTTTAATCTGAGTAGTGATTCTTAGCGGGTAACAATATGGAGAGAACGTGGAACACGTTTTGAACCAAGAAACATAACGGAAAGACATCATTTTCCATCAAGGGGAGTAATGGTATGGGCAAGCATCATGATGGACGGCCACACAGACCTCCATTTCTTTGACACGGGGTCTGTGACCGCTCAAAGATACAGAGACGAAGTTCTTGAGCCTTATGTTCGCTTGTTTCGAGGTGCTGTCGGTCCTGACTTCATATTCATGGATGATAATGCGCCATGTCACTGAGTGGTGCTGATTGATGACTTCCTTGAAACGGAAAACATCCAGCGTATGTCGTGGCCTGCGAACTCCCCTGAATTAAATCCTATCGAGCATGTATGGGATATGCTCGGGAGACAAATTGCAGCCCTTTCGCACCCACCAAGCTCCGTTACAGAACTGAAGAGAGTTCTCCAAAAAGTTTTGAACCGTTTGTGTCCACAACTCATTCATCATCTCATAGCAAGTATGGTAAATCGCTGTGCAGCGTGCCTGGCTGTCAGAGGTGACCACACGCCTTATTAAACTGCAGCGTCTTTATTTTATTTAATGTTTTCTTTAATTTTTTCTTTAAAGTGTGAATCCTTGCTATGCTCAGTTTTCTTTCAAACTGTTACTTTGGATAATAAAATTAATTATTATCATTCTTTTGATTTGCTTCCTTATTTTATAAACATTTTACACTCGCATATCACGTTTCCCGACATTCTGATTTACAGTTCCTGCTTTATTCACATAATTATCAATTATGCTTAACTTTTGGACACCAGTGTAATATTAATGCCTGAGTACTTCTACATCTAAAAAAATATTCCGAATTTGGGTCCTATTCTGTAACATTAGCCGAAGACAGCCGTAAGGGAATCCATGGCTTTCATCATGGTGACACAGGAGTCCGTGAGAAATAAAAAAGGTGATCTAATTTATTTGAAAGCAACGCAGTTATTGAGTGACGTACACAAGGGTGGTGTTTGGGTGGTCCCCCCCCCCCCCGCATATGCCAACAAATTTTTAATTTTTTTCTTACAGATTATGTCTCGGCTCTTTCGTCTTCGTTTATTTAAATAAACCTCTCCTATGAAAGTAGTCTGTTTATGCCACAGTAGTTGTTGGTAACAACCCATATCATCAGTTTAGATAGAAAGATTAGTGAATACCATCCACACATACACACACACAAGGAGCAATTTTTTTTATAGGAAACACTGAGAAACCTTAAATAAACTGTGAGAAATTTCTACAATCGATTTTCACTCGGGTTTTGAGACATTCAAAATCGTAGTTTCTAGTTTAAGCAAAGAAATATATATAGTCATGATGGTTAAGTTCAGTTGGAAATAAATTCACAAGTGTCTCTCATGTGGTACTTGTTTTAACAAGACATTTTTTTCCCTTTAAGAGAATCTACCTTTCTCAATAATAAGACACTCAATTCTAATATGATGAGAAAGAAATCTGATCATATTTAACTATTAATTAAAATTTCATTTAATCTCAAAACTTTTTTTTATTTATATATAATATATATTTTACTTTAATTAACAAAGTGATGTCTCTCTGTAGTTGTTTAACCAATGGCTAGTTTTAAAATTGATTGGAATTATCTTTAAAGAGAATTGCAAAATCTGGGAAAAGAGGGAATTTTTTATAAAGCCTTGTTTATATATATATATATCTTTTTTTCAGTCTAGTCTGTGCATTTTCCCCACCCCCATAATGTCTGGTTTCTCGAGTTTTGGATAAATATTTCTTTTCTCAATATTTCTTTCAACAAATGCTACTTTTTTCCATTTGCATTTTTTGTCCCTTCTGTTTTTAAATCCTTCTTAGATTTTTAAGTTTTTTTTCCCAACATAATTTATGAAAAGATAAATCCCTTTTTCTGACATCCTATTTCGCTCAGAGTTTGTTAACGAGATCTTTAGATATAGGTGAACATAAATCCTGGTGAATGTTACGAAATGATAAACCTGTAGGTAAGCAGCTTCCTGTTTATTTCCAGTATTTTCGACTGTGTAATACCCTACATTTCTCATCCTAAAATTCTGGTTTGAGATTTCTTTTCCTTTACGAAATCAGTGTTTCAAATTTAACGTTTTTTTAAAAATTTATCTGGAAATTAAGGTAAAAAAGTCTCAAAGGATTCATATGTAAATTACATTAGCAACTAAATGCGCGTTTATCATGTTACAAAATATATTAATTTAAAAATTTCCGGATTTGTATAATAACGTCACACTGATTTAATTCTGAATAACTGAATTTATCAAATAAATTTTGAAAAGTCCTTGAAATTGCGGACTCTCAACAACTCTTCATTGATCAGGCGATTTCAACATGAGACGTGATAACTATGTTTACTATTGATGGAAACAATATTTTTCTTTTAGAGTATCGTTATGAGAGTAAAATATACCATTTTTTTAAATATAGCAGAACATGCATATGTATCTAAACTTTATTTTTATTGGTTTTTGTTTAACTTGAATTGTAAAATTTTAATAAACGACGTATTTCCCTGGGTTTTTTTTCACTTCTTTTGTGAAATGTAATTGTGTTTGGAATTATAAGCAGTTATATGTCGTCTTTCGAATACCATATATCTCAATTCCATTTTATTTTGTTTTGAAATGTGAAATTCACAACACCGCTGTTAACTTAAAAATAGAAAGAAAGTAAAAAATAAATTTCAAGGTAAAACTTTCAAGATTCTTGACAAGATTCTTTCGCAGAAGGATAGAAGGAAAGGAAATAAGATTATTTAAGTGAATTTGAAAACTTGTGTTAGATGATGATGATGAGATAAATTCTTTTTGCGCGAGGGAAAAATGTTTATGGATTTTAAAAAAAATTAAATTTTTCTTAATTTTTAGTCACATAAGTTCCAACAATTCGAATATCGAATAACAGTGCAACGGGCCCTGTTCTCAATTCTTAGTGATCTCCTATTGAGGGAAATGCTGTTTTAGTATTGTATAATTATAAAATCACTTCCCGTAGAAAAGAACCGTGATTTATGCAAATGTCACACGCAGACACACAGGTGCTATTTAAATTCTAGCAAAGTGTGAGTGTAGTCGATGGTCGTCAGGCTGTTACTGAAGTTTGATTATTAGAGTAATAGTAATCGAAGCCCTGAGAGTTTCGGGAAGAGGATTCTGCGTCTTACTGAACAAGATATCTCGTCAAGTCAGGACGAGTAGCGATCTTAGCGAAAGGTAATTGATTCAATTATTTGTTATAAATATTTAGGTTAGTAATTAAGTTGAAAGCTCCCTTTGTTCTGATAGTAGACTGAAAGTAAAATAAAGGTGTTGATTTGGTTATAATGTATAGTTGTTCAGTGTCTCCAATTTCACCAGCGACGGCAGTGTTGTGACTATTGGCATGCCACATAGTCAAAGGGCTGAATAGTATTCCAACATCTCTAATTTTTTTTGCCTCTCACACGCACAAATGTACATGGATTCATGCATGCAAAGCAATCTTTATCCTTCTTAACAATACTCATTCATTGGTTTGAATCGCACTTAATTTACAAGCATTTTAAATGACAAGAACTAGAGGGAGCGGAGGTGAATTTTGATTGTTTTGCATCAGAACCTATATAAATTAAATATTATATTAATAACAGAACACTCTTAATTTTATTGCAGCCCCATAATGTCGAATGAAACAACCAAAGAATTCTTTTACACGGTTTCAGTTTCCTTGATTTTTCGATTGATTGGTTGATTATTAAATTTGCATTTAAAAGCAACACAAAGATTATTGATGCCGTGACCTCGTAATTGCACGATTTTTCGAAGAACGTACCTACTATTATGCAAGCTTGACCAGTGACATTAATCACTATCCAAAGGAAACCAAACGATATCATATACTTCGTGATTGCAGATGTTCAAGTTGTGTTGTAAATTTGAGTCCTAATTCTCTGTTAGATGCCCCTTGCGGAACGACGAGAGTAATTTGGCATCAAAATCCTTGTGTGCTGAGGGGCGAGGAGAGTAACATTTTGGTTCATCTTCGTCATTTAAGCGGGGTTTAAATTAAAAGGTTCCTCGTTAATACCCTTCGTGCAACTCTACAGCAATGTTGGATTAACCTTAGTTAAACATTTGCATCGATTGTCCTACACTATGTGTGTGCGTGCGCGACACTGATAATACAACAATGAGTGTGTAAAAGGGAAAGAAGTTCGTCAAACTCAGAGACAGACAGCAATGAACAATAAGTGGTATTTATTTTAAAGTTAATCTAGAAACGCGGAGTGAGAACAACGTCAGCTCTGTTAATCTGGGACTGCCGCGACAAACGATACACGAAACACACGTCTACGTACATAGTCAATGTGAGTATAGATGGCATCCTGAACAATATTTTTCATTGTCCTGCCGACCATTCGAGCAGTTTGTCTTCTGAACGTGGCTGTGATAGAGCATCCAACCATGTCACTGTCGTTTTCGATTGGAGAGATACGAGTATCAGGGAAAATGGTATCCAGAAAAACTTCTGCACATTTTAAAAACACTTTGGCTGATGCGTTCAATGGTCGATAGGACTTAATCATACTGGTAAAGGGTTATTGGGCACAATCCGCAGAAAAGGGAGTTTCACACCACAGCTCATTACTTTCAAACTGGAAGTGGTGTGCTATCGTATGCGGTGGCACCCAAATCATGAAACCATGTTATCGCACAGTGGAGAGTTCCACAGAGATGGTCAGATTGGACTTGTCACCAACGTCGTACATGGCTACTATCATTGGACAAATGGAAGTTTGACGCATCTTAGAACACGACCTTAAGTCAATCCGTTGTACTAGTTCCTCACCAATGCAAACAGAGTGATCTGCTCTGTGGAGTCACTGTCAATCTTCTGGGACACCACAAGCAGCAAATCTGATTCTTGTCGATTTTGGAATATCCTGCAAAATGGTGAGAGAAATGGCTTGTGTGGCCAATTCCATTATTCGGTGGATGTGTGGATCCACTCGTGCTGACGTCCTTCTAATCGCACTGACACCCCTCGCACATATATCATGAACCTTGCGTCAGATAGTGGGATTGTGCTTGCAAAACAGCAAGAATCCGCGCGGGCAGTGCAACGATATCTGGAGCTTCACGGATTATCTACATAGTGACCATTATTGCGGTTCTCCTTCACACTGCAGCATAGAGACGAGTAACAACAGTCGTGCCCAATGACAAAGTTGGATACAGGAGTAGCAACACGTCTTTTTTTCAGACGAGTCCTGGTTCTTCGTGCAGCATTATGGGGGATGTATCCGTGTCTAGAAGCACTAAGACGAGTGCACGTGGTCTGCTTACATTCGATATAACCACATGGAAACTCCATGTGGGAAGATGGCATAAATAGCCATTGTGTACACGACACGAAAACTACCTGTTCGTCTCGTCGGTAATCTACACGGGCAGCGTGTAGATTACTGACCTAAGATCAGTGGTTGTGCCCTATCTTTAAGTCCTCGGAGATGCCATCTTTCAGCAAGATAATTCAAGACTGCATATTGCCCATTTTGTTCTGGCCTACCTCTACATAGAGGGTGTTCGATTGTTAACTTGAACAAAGCATACTTTAAATCTGTCTCCCTATGAAAACATTCAGCCAGAGGTTGCTGAGATACTAGGCTTCAGCCAATACGATTAATGAAATGTGACGTGTTCTTGAAGAAACATGGATTGAGTGGGCCATATCTGTCATATAATCCCAGTTCGACTCAATGCCTATCCCAGTTAGAACTCTTTTTACTTATCCGAGGTGGCAGCAGTGTGTACTAGTTTCGGACCTTGTGTGCCCCCAAATACCTACAGATTTAATCACGTTTTTTCCTACAAGGCTGGATCTGCACAGTTAGTAAGATTTTGTTACTTGCTTTCTTTCCTGGTGTTGCAATTTTAATCACCAACAGTGTATATGTTAGTTTCACTTTATATCTAAGCAAAGAATGTCTGTTTGCCCATGGATAAATAGTTAAGCTACATAAAACTACGCCATTTGTGTGATATTTGGAAAATTAAATCGTTTTCTAAATTTTTTGTCCCCTGTAGCTTAGCATGTATATCTAGATTGGTTGTAATTAGAATCGGAGTTAAGGAAACGTACATAGTCATAGTGTAAATTCAATGCGATTCCAGAAGAAATTTTCTTAATTTGCATGTATAAAATAGATTAATAATATCTGGTAAGACATAGTTACTTTGACTTAATCACAGACTGAACAACTAGTCATCTTTGAGCCAAAAGTTCTTATATATATCTTTGATGCTGTGAATGAGATTGGACTTTGGAGACAACGACATAATTTTCAATTATATAAGCCATTCAAGGAAGCAGATCTGATTAATTCCATCAATTGGTCATTTGAGGTTTGCGGTCCACATCTGCCGTATGGAACCTTCCTCCTTGACGTTCAGAATTTTCAATTACAAACCTATTAAAACTAGTTCTAGGGGTTGAGATGGGCTGATTGTGTGGAGGATGGGATTTTAAAGTTTTAAGCGTGACTAATTCGACTAATGTTGATAAGCGGAGATGCCAATGGAAGAGGGTTTTTGAAAAGACCTTAGTCCACCCAGGGCTGTTGTGTCACTAGAAGAAGATATTTGGTTATTTAGAATTTCTGAACGAAAAGATGATTTTTTGGAATTTCAGTTTTCCTTCTCACATCTGGACTAATGCACTTTCTCAACGCTGCAAAAGGAATCTGATAGAGCAAAAGATAATAAAGGTTTTGCGGCATTAAGTTTTTCAACCAATTTTTGAAAATGTTTTAAAGTGTTTTTTAATGTTTGAAAACTAATAAGCAAGTTATTAAAATATTCTTAAATAAGTTGGAAGAAAGGGTTTTCTACCCCGCTATAACCCTTCTCGTTCTTTGCCCTTTTTTGGGTGCACTTTTTGTTCATTTCAGTGGATTTTGAGGAGGAAAAACTGAATTCCACAGGAGATTCCACTCTTATAAGTTTGATGCGGCTAATAGAAGAGAATCTTAATATTAATGATTGTTTACAGAAACAAAAACAGATTTCTGCTGGGAAATTTATTCTGGTAGGAATTGCTTCTACGTCAAGTGATTCCCATTGGCTATATATTAATACAATTTTCTACATTGACAAATTTTGCTTCTTATTTTTTTTTTAGTTGGCCATATCCAATTACTAAAGTGCTCAATACGGTGTTCAACGCTTTTATTTAGTAATCCCAATGTTTGTATTTAAGGTTGATTTTAATTTAATTAGAAATCACAACTCACTTGCAGTTTTCTTTCATAAGGATTATAAGAAAATTAATTATAAAATTCATGGATCAAAGCCAGTTACGTATACTGTTATGTAATTTCTTTTTGGTGGTGGCTTCAGGAGCTGACAAAAAATGTATGAAAGATAGATTGTGAAAACGGCAAAGTAGCGCACTTAGATGCAGATTTTCATCTTTGAGTTTAGAAAGTGAGTGTACCATTTTACGACTGTTTTTCACACACACCTTAAGACTACATTTAAAAATTATATGAATACATTTAAAGAGTATTGTTTGATGCGTTTTGAATAACTCATCTAACGAACTATACAGAAATATTTGCCTACACACACAAAATTTTGGACGACAATTGAATGTATAAGCAGCTTCTTTTAGTGTTGAAACGATAAGTGGTTCGAAATTTAGCTCTCGGTTAAAAATACCATGATAAATATTATTGTAAGGTTTATTTTCAGAGTAAATTTTATTGTAAGTAATTTTATAATTTTTTTATAAAACAGAATTTTATTGAATAAAATTAGTCAATGTGGACAATATTTCTATGTACTAAAATAATCCCCCCCCCTCAGAAATATTTAAAATAAAGTTATTTAGAATAAATAAAATTATTCGTTTTGCATCATTGAAGCTAACAGTAACTCTTTTCAAACTATTTTTATGTCTTACATATCTTAACATCGCATAAATACGCTCTGTGTAGTTAAACAAGAAGTAACAGTAGCTGGAAGAGACTTGCTTAAAAGCTTCCTCAGTTCAACAAAGGTTTAAGAGGCCATCAAGTTACCGATAAGTGAGCGTGTTCCGATGCATTACATCACACTCCCGGCGATGAATGATGCCAAGAGACACTGTTTTATAGGCCTCTAAATTGTGCGCAAGTCGGAATCCGTGTTTACTTTGGTTAAGGATGGTTTTTGAATAGCATTGAACAGTGCTGGCAGCAACAGGAAAGTAAGTAATTAGATCGTGAAGAGATGTATCAATAATTCAATTAACAAAATGTGTTAATAAGTTGTACTGATGATGAATGAACCGGATCTTTCAAGAATCCTGCTAAAAATGCTATCTCAGAAACTGTGATTTTGCGTAAGTACGTTTTTGTATGTTCATGATTCTAAAAAAAAAACACGCTTATTGATGTGATCTTTTAATAAATTTAGTTGAATATGAAGATGGTTTCACACACAGGTCTGATCTTGCTTTTAATGAAAATATATTTCTTCGTAAATCCATTTTCAAAAAAAAAACGAGGCTAACTTAAATTTCTTTTTCTGTCTCTGAGCAATTTCATTAATTTTTCCTAAAAAATGCCTTGATGGTCAAAAGTAAAATAAAAAAGAAAGCATGCTGTTAAATATTTTTCAGGAGGAACGTCTTAAAAACTGATAGTTATCTACTACAGTGGTCCCGGACCGCGGAATGGTATCGAGTTTCCCAGGGAACATTAAATTATTTCCGTTTTATTTAATGGGGTGTATTTCTCTCCGATTTGTATGACTTTTCATGGTAATTACTTTATATTCCATGTTAAATCACTTTATGTTCATTTTTTGGTGTAACTGTATTTTATCGTGAAGGTATTTTTTTATACAATTAAATTAAAATTATTAAATTAAAACAATCTGAAATATAAGCAGTCAACATCCCCCTAACCCTTCAGCGAGCCGCTATAAAATTGTCAAACGTTGACCAGTCCGCGACGATAGGAAGGTTCAGGAACACTGGTCTGCTAGATGAGAATTTTCACAAACATATACATACAGCAATGTACACAAAAACAATACTAAAATCTTAATTACATGAAAATATAGGTCTTTTGGTTAATTCCTTGTTTCTTATATATTCCTGTCAAGAAACAATTGTACTCATTTTGGATGGCAATCTTCAATTTTCATACTTCTGGTTCTTTAATTGCTTTTGGTGTAAAAAATTATGTGTTTTTGATACGGTTATTAATTCCTCTAACGAAATATTAGTCTGCTGCTTATTAAGAGCCGTAACTGAATTCTAATATTCCGGTGACAAATGATGTATTGCATTTTCAGGTTGTGTTAAAGGTTGTGTTAGGTTAGTTTTATTTTCAACTCTTTACCTGGTTAAATCTACTTTCTGCCGAAAATGAAGTTAGCGATTTACATTACGTTTTAATTAACAAGATGTTTTGGTAAGGGAGTGGAGTTGCAAAAAAAAAAAAGTTATCCACTTATCATTTTATACTGATTTTTTTCACCTAAATGATTTTATGATGGATCAATTAATTTTTCATGATAGTAATTGACACTATGCAAATTAATGTAATAAATCTTAGACACACATATTTTTTGAAACTGAATATACAGTAATACCTCGACTTACGCTACCCCGACTTACGCGAACTCGAAGTACACGCTTTCAAATCTCGTCGATTCGTCTTTTGTTTGAGAGAGGGAAAAAATAGTATAATTAGAGAAATTAAAAATGTGATTGAAGAAGTTGTCTATCTTGAAAGACAAATAAATTTAGAAGAGGATAGTGATGACGCTCAAGAACTACTGGATTCTCACTATCAGAAGCTGACAATGGATGAGCTCATAGAAATGCATGAGCAAAACACTGAAGAACTTGGATCTTTAGACCCAGTTCAATCAGAAGATCGAATGGCAGTTGTTAATTTGACAGTAATTAATAAACCTTATTGAAAAAAGGTTATAAATTGAAGAAAATATAGGCTCCAATGCAAGAAATAAAAAAAATATAAGCATAAAACGAGGAAATTTTGCGGGATAAGAAAAAAAAAACTTTTATCCTGTAGACTACATTGTTAAGATTTTTTTAAAACCTCTGCATCAAAATAACTTGGGTTTTCGATTTTGTATTTGTGTTATCTAAGATTTTATTAAACATTTTTCCCCTAAATTATTATTTTCTTTCGTATGTGACCTCAACAAAAGATAATTAACATGTATTTATATGCGAAATTATACCCCGACTGACGCGAATTCGATTTTTACGCAGTTTTCACTCAGTAATTCGAGGTATTACTGTTCACATAAATTTTATTTCCACTTTTACTTAGACTAAAACTTCACAATAGCTTCCTGAAAATTTTTAAGAAATATAACTTTGGATAGAAAAATGGTTTTTATGTCAAAGAGAACTGTAGAAGCTCAACGAATTTATAAGCAAATTTTCATTTAGATAAAAAGAAAAAGCATGTAACTGAAAAGAAAAACATTTCAGCGAGAAAAGTTGCTGTTCTTGAACCTTGGAGGGGTTCAAATACATTTATTATCTTTCAAAAATGATACGAGAAAAAACAGAGGAAAGATGCGTTTGCATGGAGTCTGTGGCTAATGTCAACTTGAGAGTAATTAGTGGGTAAACGTATAGGCTGTCATTCTACAACATCTGATGTTTCGGCCTATGGTTTTGCCGTCTTCTCGTATCAAAAAGAAAATATTCCTGGAATAAGGAGAGAAAAAGTCAAAAGGAAGATGAAGGAGTGCGTAATTATAATACTGTCTCATGTTAGACTTCCAATAGGTCAGGTCTTGATGGATTTAGAGCTGCTCAAAGTACCGCTTTAAGTCGTTTTTTTTTTTCCTTCCTCAACTTTTAAAATAACCGACTGTATAATGACTAAAAAAAGCTTTCTCATGCATGTACATCGCTGTTTTTTACCGCAGTGCTTTTTTATAAGAAATAAATTTGTGAAGTCCGTTACTTGAATATCGGTATTTTTTGCATTTAATTGTGGTTAGATGATTGAGAATCAAAGAGCTCTTGGAACGTTCCACTGATAAAGTATTTTTGAATAATTTGACTATTTTTCTACAGTTAGTTCTGACTTTTTTATATTATCTTCAAAATTAAATCCTGACGATTTTATTTTATTGTTTGTGATAGATATGCGCAAACCTTTTTAAGAAAGAGTTTTGTTGTGTGTGTGCTAGGTTAAAAAACGAGATAGAATAAAAACTAGAAAACAGAATATTTAGAAAAATCTTCAACACTAAGTGTGATTAATGGAATTGTGACTGCGTTTTTCAAGCTTTTTTTTTATAAAAAAATTTGCCTTATATATAAGGGCAAGTAAATATATTTAAATAATTTTTATGCAAATTTCGGAAGGCAAGTTTCATTTTTGCACATGTAAAAGTTTTTTTTTTTTTTATCAATTTCTCTGTATAAATTCTCCTAGCCATATTTTATTAATTCAAAAAAAAAAAATTCTTTTAAGGGAAGTTTTTCTAAATTTGGAAAAAAGAATAGGTCGCCAAATGAATTTTTAAACATTTAAATTGAAAACTTATAATTGTTTTAAATGTCGCATTAAGGGCCACATTTAGACCGTGGTATGGACAATAGTTTATCCATCAGTGGCTTAAGGTATGCAAATTTCAATATCAATTAAGAGTTTGTAAGAAAACTAAAATTGAGTCGTTATTTATTTATTTCCAAAGTTGTCGATTATGTCTCTTCAATTCCCTTTAAACAGTCTTGTCATAATGAAATTAAATTTGAAAAATAACAAGTAAGAGGTTTTTTAAATTTGTGATTAGTTTTTTATTTCTGTACTTTTTTTTCCCGTTGTATCGCAGGAAATACATTTTTCCCCCTTCCTTTGTATCTTCCTTTTCTCCTTTGTCCTTGGTCATTTCAGCTGCTTAACCCTTTACCAAGCCATGGTAAATAAACTTACCACTCTACCTTACCGAATTCATCACTAATCTCTTCATCAGTCATCTTCATCTGTTGAATTTATAATTCATTTTACATATTTTAGAATTTCGAGTGTATATTTCCTAAATCTGTTGTACTTACTATGTACTGATCTCTGTTTTCATCAATTTCATGGAAAATAATATGTGGTAATTCTTAATTTTACAAAATATATTTTACAAATTCCATGTGGGGAGTGTTAAGAGGAAACAAAGCTTTATAAATGCCTATCGATAGCTTACAGTGGGTTGTGGTGTACAATTTCCCTCTAAACAAAGGAATTTTAAAAATCGAAATAACTTTACCTAATAAGTTAAATTAATTCCTTTTCTAAAACCTATCTCGCACCCTAAATATTATAATGTTCCACAGCTAGGAAAAAATCCCGGTGAAGAGTTAAGATATATTTTTTCAAAGATAAGGGGGGGGGGGACACTAAACCTTTCCGGTAAGAATTGAATCTGAAAAACCCTTTGAGCCCCAATAATGATTCCAATAGAAAAGTTTGATGCTCAGAATATTCTTGAGAAAAACAAAGAATCTGTATCTGTTTTTTAAATAATTAAATAATGTTGCTTCTGTTTGTGCGCGTGGTAATGGAGGAAAGGTTGAGAAAAGAACATATTCATCTAAACTTTTTTCATATATTTTTAAATACTTCTTACTGAATAGTAAGAAAAAGAAAACTTTTTATAACCAAGAACGAAATATCGAAAAGGTTTAAATGAAACCTTTCTTATAGTTAGACTTTATAAATGTCTAATGTAAATGTTCTACTTCTCATTTAAGTTTAACTTTTTAACTCTAAAAATAAGTTTTGAAAGGTGAAGATTTACTGATATTTGTTTATTTTTTTATCTCTGTATGAAAACGCAATTTTTTTTTATTGTAATGTTGTTTATAACTTAGGCGTGTTAGATATTTGGTAACGATATTATTATTTAGTTTCAAACTTTTTTTTCTTGTTTGTTATTAAGGAACACCTGGTGCGTTAGAAAATATTTTACATTTACAAGTTCTGAAGTTTTTTTTTTTTTTTTGCCTTTAACGAATCAACATTAATACCAAAAAAGGAAAATGAATATTTAAATCACTTGGAAATTTTTAAAAAAGATCTGGAAAGCAAATCTTGGTAAGTAAATTACATACAATGGAAATTTTTACGTTTCAACATAATATGTGTCTCCTATTGCAGTTTTGACATTTCTCAGTGTATCTTAAAATTCCTTAAAAACGCATTTCAAAATTTATGCTATAATTCATAAGTGAAATTAAATAAACATAAATATATAAATTATAAAATATTTCGAAGTTTACTTCTATCACTATCACTTTTTCAGTTTCAAAAATTAGTTAACAATTATTTTTTTATATGATTGTAATTTTCACTACTAATGAATACTTTTAACTGGCAAGAAAGGATAGCTGTTATATGTTATTTACGTAGAAATGACATAAAATTTGCTTTTCTCAACGACAAAGAATTACTGTGCTGTTTAAAATCCTTAGTTTACGATTTCTTTCTGAGTAATAATTAGAAAAATAGTATAAATATTTACACTAAACATATTTCACATTCTGAGTTCCGAGAATGAAGCTTGCAATTGTAAAAATCGTAACGACTACTTTCGCTTATGTAAAGAAAGTACAAACAAAGCGAAGGTGAAAAGCGCCAAATTATGCATCGGTTCCAAACCTCCGAACTCCCGAGACGAGAGGGGGAAAAAGACGGCGGGAAAAAATACATTCCACATCGTAGCAAAGAGCTCTCTGTCATCTTCTTTCTGATTTACAGCATGCATTATACTTCCATAAAATGCACTACGTGAAACAGGTAAAAATAAACACAACATAAGCGTGTAACGCCACATTTAAAAGCCAGCGTTTCAGAAACCCACTGGCTTGCTCATTACGTTTTATATATAGGACTACAAATGCTTCTTTTTTACAATCTGTATCCCGCTGTTTTAAGCTGCCTTTAATTGACGAAATAGAGCGTTATGGGGACTAAATGCTTATTGATATGATGCTACTGAGTGACTATGTGGCACGAGACAGCTTTGCTGACAGCATTGGAAGGGTTTTCAAATTGATATGGCTACGGTTTCGGGGCTGCTTACCGTAAAAATGGTTGACGCGGGATCGGCCTTTATTGTTCAAGGATCATTCAAAAAATGAGGGGTGGTCACATAAGGGAAGGTATATATGTTGAAAACGGACAATTTTACGATCAATCATCCATTCTCGAAAATTGAATTTGTACTCACGATTTTTTTGCGTCGTGAATATACCATTTGTCAATTTATTATCTCATGCTACCTGTTATTTCTTTTATTTCCTTTAATGATACTTTGTAATTTTTATATTTTATTTCAAGTAAATTCAAAAGGTAAATAAGAATTTAAGTAAGACTAGGGGGAAATATAACAGTAATGGCATGGTAAAGAAATTTATCGTTATAATTTTACGTTATTTATTTATTTTTTCTGCATTAAATGGAAAACTTAAAATTTTGTCAACGTTTATTTGAGCAAAAAATAAATCCCATTCACACTATTGAAATCGTTAGTATTGATATCATTTAACGCAGTGTTGAAGAGGGTGCACCTTCACCTTTTCAGTTTTTCCCAAATCTACAAAACTTTTTCATTACCATGATTAAAGTTATTCCCAATAAAAATGTTCAGGAACATAGACTATTTTCATGTGAGGGGTTATATTTAAAAAAAAAAAAAAACGTACACGAAAGCACCAAGGCTGTGCTAAAAATTAAAAATCTGTTAATCTGCGGGAGTAGTTTAAATCTTCAAACCCTACTATTCAAAAACATATACATTTGTAAAATATATATATATATATATTAATTACTCAACTGGATAAATTAGGAAATATTCTGAAAGTCATAAAAATGATCAAAGATTGAATTCGAGATGACATTGAAGATTATTTAACTATTAACCATTCTTCAGAGTGAAATAAAATACTTTCTTTTGGGGCTATCCAAGTCTTTGGTATACACCTAATAGTTATATAGTGGTTAACAGTTATCCACCAATTCATCCGAAAGTAAAAGATATGTGCTAAGATTTTCAAAATTTTATTTTGCAAACGGATTTCATACAAATATTTTCCAGAAAACTTCATTTTGTATTTGTACTTGTGATTGCAAATGAATATACTAAATTTCTCTTGGCATAATATATTTTTCTATTTATAGTAATTTAATTATGAACAGAATAACAAATAATCGGTGCCACCCAGTGTGGTGCACACCCTGTGACTCCTCTGCCTTAGACGAACTCTTGATATTTTTGATTTATTGTCTATTTTCTGATGCTGGTATAGTATTGACGCTTCATTATAAGCCTAGTTTTATTTTGAACCCTTATTGTTCCAGAATATGTTGATAGCTATAAACATATAATTTCTCAAGCAGCTGCTTGAAGGTCTTTCACTGATACCACTATACTCCTGTATTAATTAATAAATAATTTGTTCGAATTGTTATCTTTTATATATCATAACTTTTGTGACAGAAATATATATCATGTGTCAGTCATGTGATGTTACTATCTTTTCAATCAGTTAATTTAATTTCGCATACACGCATACACAAACACACACATATATTGGTCATGCATCTATTTCCTGATTTGTATAATAGATTTTGGCAGTTTAGTCTGTGGATATCATGAATTAATTGAATTCTTTCTCCAAGCAGAAAAAAAAAAAAGAATGGGGAGTGGTTGGCTTAAAGGTACTTCTCAGTCTCAGCAACTTACACAAGGTTGAACTCTATGAGCTCACCCAACTCCATAGTCCTACAGATTTTTAATTTTTAGCATAAAGATTAGAATCTCGGCGTTTTTATTTACGTGTTTCTTAAATATACCCCTTCTATAAAAAGAATAACTTCACCACTGCTCAGTCTGCCAAATTTATTAATGCTAACATTTGTGTTAATTTTTGGTGGTTTCTGCTTTACGAGTATTTTCTCTTGTTATGTAGGACGAATTTTCTGTCAGCTACTTTAAATCAAATTTTCTTCATTAACCATCTGCCTGAAATTACATATTAACATTTACTTACATCTGCTATTTATATTTTTATTTTATTAAATCTTAATTATGACATATTAAATATTTAGAAGATTAAATGTTTTTTTGTACATTGATTTAACAAGAGTTTCTAGTTTTCATAATAATGTCAAGCAGTGGCACGCACACAGGAATTTTTCAGGGGCGGGGGAAGTCCTACATTCTCGTATCATGCTCCAATACGCCGCCCAACGTATTCTTTTAATTTTGTCAATTTTCGTTAACAAAAAGTAGTAAAAGAATAATTATTGAGCAAATAATTAGCATTAATAAAAAAATTAATGATTAATAACAAATAATTAAATTTTGTGTAATGTATACATAAGATTATAATCATTCGGGGGGAAAAATCAAGGGCTTTGGAGGAGGCCTGACCCGGAGACTACCCCCTTATGTATGCCGCTGATGTCAAGGAAGTGTTTAGAATGCTATTGAAATAAAACTTCTCAAGTTTTACATTTTGATTCAGAGATAGTTTCTATTGATTTTATATCATTGAAAATGAACAGTTTTCGTTTATGTTACTGCATTCTAGTTTATCTCAAAAATTTTCTTACCAAATTGACTCCTTTAGGAATAGTTAAGTATTTGTCAAAACGTTTGTTATACATAAAATGAGACGCCATGTGAGTTGGCCGAGTTCTTTTATGAAATATAAATATCCTTTGTGAAGCTTCCCATTTTCTGTGTGTCCCTTTGGCGGAATTGGATCAGTTTACTCATGTATTAAATTTGTGATTGCTCCCTCATTGTGTCTTGCTCTCTCTGCTCCATCTCACTTGAGATGCCCTCTCGCAGAATAACCGTTTTGAAAGTGGGTGTTCTGTTTATTTAACTTGTCTGAAGTATCCTAGAAGCAGTAGAGAAATTCTCTGTCTCCTTTCTCCTCTTTAAAGAGAGATTTAACAGTGAACTACATTTACTAGCAGCAAACTTGGCGGATGTATACACTACGGGATGTGCTGCGGTTAGGTCGGAGACGATTGTGGGGAGAGCCAATTGTTTTAAATCTGATAGCGCCATCTCACATTACGCATGTCTTTCTTTTTTTCCCCTCTCTTTAATGTTTCCCTAGATTCTAAATTAACTGAATTTGAAATAAAGTGTTCTACACACCACGTGGAGTTTTTAAACGCAGTTTATTGTTATTTTCATAATGCAGAAATGAATGTAACAAAATAAGTAAACTTAATGTAATGTATAGTAATGGGAAAAATCTTTTCGCATAAATAGCGCTTTCAAAGGTTTTGTGGACGTGTGTGGGAAATTTAAGAAAAAATTCCTAACAATGAGGGAATAAGATTTAAAAATATTCCGTGACGGAAAAAATGAGAATTTAGAAAAGGAATTTGCACAGTTTATCACAAAAATTATTTTTAAATAATTATTAATAGCCAAGCCACAAGTATTTGATCAAGGAACAAATTCTGGGCTTATGTTTTTCCTGTCTCATAAATTCAATAAACACAAGTTTCTGCATAATATTTTGTAACTGATATGTCTCTCTTCCACAGTTCTTAATATAATATGCCATTACATTTAGAAAAATACAAACAAGAAGCTAGAAAAATAAGCTATAAGCTAAATTATGATGGTTAAATCTTTTTATATAACTTAACAAGCCTTTCTTTTAGATAATAAAAAGATGAAGACAAAAAACTGCTTAGTTATGTATTTCACTTCCTTTGTTATAATTCTAGCTGTTTTGTTCCCTTGTTTAAACTAACATTAAAACTCATTTTTTGAAATAAAAATTAATGTGCGCGTTATGATAATCAAATTCCTCTTTAATAATATTTATAATAAGAGAAATTTGTGGGAATGGCAAGAGATTTTTCTGCCGAATAAATTGTTTACTATTTTATTATACTATTTTCATAACACTGAAAAATATATAAATTTTCATAGAAAATATGTTCTAGTAAAATTTTAAAATTTATTTCTAGTTCAACCTTGTCACAAAAATGTTCATAGTATTTACCACATTATATTTTGTTACTTACATAATTTTGAATGATGATAAAAACGTTTTACAACTTACTAAAAAAATTGTCTTTATTACGAATTGATTTCTCTCGATTTAATAAAAATATGTACTGATCTATTAAATTTATAACCTTATATTATAATCAGAGATCTTAAGATCCCTTAAGGTCCAGGGAAAGAAATTAGGGGTACGTGAATAGATACCTTTCATTTGTGCGATTACCAACAGGTCCTTTTATTACTTATATTTCTCTTATAAAATCAGTTACAATGACATTTATCTTTCACATATCTTGAATTACTATTATAAATTAGCTTAATATTTTTATTTAGGATAAGAAATATTTTTTCTTAATAGCGTTTTTAATTGATAAAATTTATAGAATAGTTCTGTATTTTAAACGAATTTATGTGTTCTTATTGATCAGGATGTTAACTATTATGTATGAGTACATTTTCAAATGTGAAAGAAATTAACATTTTTCAGTGCGATATTTTATATAAAAAATGTGTTATATAAAGAAATAATTGCTTTCTCTTTCAATGGTATGACGTAATACATGAGAAAATACATGAATGTCAGCCTTTTTTAGTAGATTTTAAGATGACAGTAGCATTTATTTTAAAAAAATTCGTTGAAATATGAGTAATATAACTTACCATTTTAATTGATTTTAAGATGATATTAAAGGATAAATTCGGAAAACTTTATTTATCATTGTCATATTAGTTTAGCATTGCTTTATCAAACTAGCATAAATTATTAAAAAATTTATTAACATAAATAAGATATTGGTTTTCTTTTAGTTGTGTTGAATAACTTAAAAAATGTGCTATTCTTTTAATACTTCAGGTACCTTTTTAGCAGTTTTTATTTGTATTGCTATTTCAAGTAATACAGAAAATAGAAAAAACCAAAATACTCTTTAAAATGTTCTTTTGAACTACAATTGGTTTAAATACTGTAAACAATATCAATAATATGTTTATGTGATATTTGTTCTTTTACTTGTATTTTTCTCATTTGTTATAGTACATCTATGGAACGTCAGAAATTATATATTTAAAAAAATGTTTCAGCATTACCTTCTTATTTAATTTCCATATTTAACTTTATTCAGATATCTAGCATTCACATTCAAATCTTCACCACAATAAGTTAGTAATATAAACATGTATGTTAGTTATATAAATATGCAAGAAAAATATCGTAAAATTTTTACCATTTAATTACTTATTTAATTTATTTATGCTTCCTACACATCACAAAGTTTTTTAACTCTCATTATCCAATGTCGTAATAACAAATCGAATACAAAAATAAGAATTTTTATTATATATAAAAATAATTGTTTATAATATGAATCTTCCCCCTTGAAGTTTTTATGTGTTTAGTTACAATCATTGCAACTTTGAAAATATACTTAGCTAAAGTCATAAACCAATCATTTTCTCTAGTGTAAGCAAGGATTGTAAAAACTAACCATAACATGCCTCTAAATACATGAGAAATTAATTGAAGTTTTTGTCCTTCAAAAAATTTAATAAAATTTCTTCCAAGTGCAAAGATTTTCTTGACTTTCTTTTATCCATTTATTTTGAAGTTTGCTTTTAGTTTGATATTTTTAATATATTTCTTTGAATTAGTTTTGATATGCTGTAAGTTTTGAATTATTATTTAAAGGATGGAAACGATAAAGAAGCTAATTCTGTAAGACTACGTCCATAAAGTTGGTTTCGATCATCTAGCTCATTTTTTTTTTATTATAAATGATTACATATAAAATAATTAGTTTTATGTAGCAACCAAGCATTTTTCCAAAAAGACACTATATTATAAATGGATTGGAGTTGATATGTATTTAATGTATATTGAAGATAAAAATTGTAAATTGTTATAGAGTGGCAATTAAGATGAGATTGAAATTAGTCTGAAAGTATTTTAAGGATAGCAAATTAAATCATAAATTCAAAAATAATACTTGAGATATGAGTCAAACTGGAGACATTAGTTATGATGTATCTAGTTCATATAAATAATAATTTCAATTTTTTTGAAGTTTGAATTTTCATGTAAAGGCAGGTTATAAAAAAATTGTAAAATACGGTTAAATACATTTTAAAGTAAAGATTGTGTCATTTCTTTTGTTTTGTTTTTCGAATGCATGATTATTGAATCATATATATTAATTTATTTTAGATTCTAAACTATGATTATCAACCCAACTAGGTTATTAATATTATCATTAATATTATAATGTGGTTTTTTGATGGTTAAACCAAACTTTTTTGTAAACGAAATATTTTTCAAAGATTTATTTTATTGAAAAAAATAAAATAATTTTATTTTAGAAAACTTACTCTTAGTGTAACTTTGTATACATTAATTATCTTCTACGACTTAGTATGCTGTGTAAGAATTAATTTTTAAAAAATTATTATTCAATGGCCCAATTGAAATCTTTCTGCGCGATCACTGTCTTTTTTTTCCAAGACTTTCATCAATTGAAACCTTGTTCCCGTTGTTAATAGCTAAAGGATGAATCGGGATGATGAGGAAGAGGAGTGGATGCAGAGAGGCAGAGGTGTGTGCTGATGAGGAGACGTCGGAATCTTATCTCCTGTTGTTAGAAAGAAGCTCCGCGTGCCTTTTCGGCGGCAGAATACAGCGAGCAGAGCTTCGGAGCCGCTCCTCGCTCTCTGATTGGCTAGCGACAGCCTCCCCAGAACCACCCTTTGCGAATGTGTATCCATGGCAGCCGAAGGCCCCCAAAATGAATCCAACACACCGTTCTCGCAGAGTAAAAAACATACCCAAATTCCAACTCTGATGTTGAAGAGTGAGGAGCACTGTGAGGTGTCGTTGCATCATCATCCCCTTGCATGATGAACTCATACTTTGAGCAGAGCGGCTTCTACAACGGACAGTCGGCCGCCGAACAATCGTACCGTTTTCCGCAGGGACTCCTCGTACCACCTTACCCACCGCAACCCAGCTCGGCTCGGTCAAATCCGGCACATGAGAATTCAGCGGCGTCCTACGCGGCAGTGGACGCCACCAACAACGGCAATTCGTCGGTGGCGTCCACGGCAGCAGCCGCCACTGCAGCGGCAGCCGCAGCCTGCAAACTCTACTCGAACTCGGTGAGCGAAGGTGGCTCGACTATCTTCAAGCCTGAATGTCTGGCAAAAGATCAGAATGGGTTTAATCAGGCGGTCAAGGAGATGACTTCTTGGCCCTCGAGCTCAGTGACAGGCCTGAGACCGACGAGTATGAGTGGAGACTCCATGCGGCCCTTCCCTACCGACAATTCTGCGGCCCCACGAGTCACGGATGCATGGTCGACCTGCTGTCAAAGCACACCTCCTATGGCTCAAGCACCTGCCAATGCTTTCTACCCGTGGATGGCCATAGCAGGTTGGTGTAAGTTGTCTTTCGTTGTTCTCCTTTTACTCTCTCAAACCTCCGATCTCAAAAGTTACTCACAAAATATGACAGCAATGAAAAGATTTCTGAAATGTCGACCAGTACAAACGTAATGGAAAAAGAAATACATAGACATTCAGCAATCTAAAAATTATCCAGAAAAAAAATACGAGAATCGAATAATCCCATGTAATTTATCTTGTATGATATCTTCAGAATTCAGAAATAGAAATTTCACACAGGAATTGAAATGAGGAACAACATGCCATTTTTTGTTTTTATTTATCATTATTCAAAGCTCTTAAGTTATTCTTAAATTTAAAATGAATTAAATCTTTTTAACAATCTAATTATTCACAGTAAAATGCAAAAAACTAATATTTGTAAAAATATCATTTAAAAAGATTCACGGTTAAAATTTTCAATAAGAATACTTTATCCTAAAAAATTAATTTTAGACTGAAATCGAAACTTTTTTCATCGACAGAACTGTAGCTACAGGTTAGTCAAATAAAATCAAATTCCAATTTTAAAGGAGTGTAATGCTTAAAAAATCCCTCTTGTCCTACATCAGAAGCATCGCATTCTTTTTCCATCGTAAATCATATACATAGGAGAATTATCTTTTTCACTCTTAAACTCTTAGCAATGCAGGGAAAAGAAAGTACAGATTTGTGCAACACACTACTTAAGCAACCTTCAGAGCGAAACCATATACAGTAGCATTACTTATAAAATGTAAATAAACAAGAGCTCGAATCAGGTTTTGAGAGCTCCTTACTTATTTTATGGAGTCTGGAAGTAGCTATAAAATAATTTTATGAGCTCTCTCAAAGCAATTCATCATGCATCACTTTTCAAATACCTCTCAGTGGGGAGAGAACGCAAACGGCTGTTTACTGGCCATCAAATCCTGGTCGGACCTTATCCACTCCCCTGGACTTTCCCAATTAACCAATGGAAGTTCCCTTCAAGGGTTTCCCATAATGGTGCTCTCTTGCTGTTAGGGGAGTAGAATTGTCCACAGGAGTCTTTTTTCCCCCTTCCCTTTTATGATGTTTTGATGATTTTCCTTATTTTTATGTTGTGTTACTCTAAAGAGATGGCATAACAATTTTCAAGTGTGACCTCGTCATCATGCGTGCTCATAAAATAAATCTTTTATTATACCATAAGCTTTCTTTTTATACTTTAGATCTCTTTGAAATATATTAGCTCTTCAAAGTGAAGATGTTTTTTCCCCCTTCTAAGTCCCTTTTTTCATTGTCAATTTTAGTGTTATTGACAAGAAATTATAGAATTTTGATATAGTATTCAAAACTTAATTGCAATACATTATTATTTTATATTGTTATATGGCTGTTGGAGCATCCAGTTTGAATTTTTGGTATTCCTAAGTCTTAAAATTTTTCAATATATATGTTATATAATACATTAAACTGATTTTAATGTATGTCATGTGTATGAACAAGCAGAAAATAATCATAGTAAAAACATATTACATTGCTTTCCTAAATCATAATATTTATTTAAAGTTATATATAACTTTACTTAAAAATTTATAAAAATATTTTTCTTTAAAAGTTGATTGTTGACTATGGAAATTAATATTGTGTATTACCTAATATGTTTTTGTAATAGCTTAAAAAATTGCAGTCTTTATCTAGAGATGGTTGATAGAACTTTTATTAACATTACAGTAGAAATTTAGTAATTTTTCAATAAAATTGTTTATCAGTAGAAATCCTCCTGTAGTTTTTAGAATGTATTTTATAAAGTTATTTTTAACTACCAAAAAGCTATACCAAAAAAAAGCTGTTTCTCTTTTTTAGGAACTGTAATACAATAAATGATTGAAATAATATTTTTATATAAAATAATCAATTTAGAGTAGTTTAGTTTTTCTACATTCTTATACTCAAAATATGGTTTTCTAGTTTTTATGACATTATGTGATTGTACAAATATTTTTGTCAATGAATTGTTTGTTGAAATATATAACGAATAATATTTAATAATATGAGGTTTTGATTTTTCATTTTATAATCATAATTAATATTTCTGCAAAGAATTTAAACAGGTGTATCAGAAGCAAATAATTTAAAATAATGTTCTGCAATTAGCATGTATTTTTCGCATACTTTCCTGTATGTATAAATTAATTTTCAAATGACTATTACAATACCGCCAAATAAACTATGCATGGCTACAACACAAATGAATTTAAAAGAAAAAAAAATCACTGTATTTTACTTTTATATGTATTAAGTATTCAAAAACATAATATCTAAAAATATAAACAAATAAGAATTACTGTTTTTAAAAATATGTATTATTTATTCATTAATATATAAGGTATTTTAGCATATAATGTCTAATACGTGTTTGTTGTGAAATAGTATGTCAGAACTGAATATATCTATGGAATAAGAATGTTTTTATTTGATGCAAATGAATTTTAAGGATTCTACAATTCTACTTTCGTAATAAATAATGGACAGTACATATTCAAATAATTTTTAAAAATGCATTTTTGTAAAGTTACAGCAATTCTTTAAATGTATTATTTTTTTTATATTTGAATATATATGTATATAAAAATACCTCCCTTGAGGGATTTTTCGATATTTTCGCCTCACTAAACTGAATAGTAGCGAAAAATCCAAAGCCTAACACGTCTCCCTTTGCTTCGTGGTAGTATGGATAAATATATCACCTGGCCCTGCCATTCAGGAACGTGACTCAACCCTAAATGTTTCTCTTCCCATAAAATAGACAGCAAAAAAGAGAGAAACAGAATGCATCGATAACAACCAAAAATGCTACGGAAAATTCTCTCTTTTAGAGAAGATGAAATGAAAAAAAAAGAAAAAAAAAAATAGAACGCGAGTTCTACGCAGTTATTTTGCCTCAGTATGAACAGATAGCATTGAATCTGTGTAATGTTCTTATTAAAATATGTGCTTTTTTTTCATTGTCTGGATAAAAATTTTGAAAAAATATATAGTACTGTTTTTTTTCTCTTTTAAACTTGAGATCATGAATAACTTTTATACAAGAATCATTGTTTCATCATACGATTGAAACAGCTTCATTTTTAAATATATGAATTTAAGTATTTTTAGATGCGAATTCAATATTTCTCTCTTAAGCAGATTTTAACCAGCAATGTGTGGTTTAAAGCCAAGGCACATAAAGTCTCTATTAGTCCTGTTTTGTTAATAATTGCAAATTTCATTATTTTTTCCCATACGCTACCAAAGGTATGAAAATGAGCTTACATTAATTGAGATTTCCAAAGCCATTTTACTTAATTCCAAAATACAAGCGCTTAGATGTCAGGACTCTAAATATAGAGTAATTCGCCCTCAAAACAAATAAAAGGCAAAATTTTCTTTTTCTTTGTATTATATGTATGTGATGATACGTAGTTAATATTTCGCTATTCTTTTGAAAAGTTAAGTTTTTGACTAATTAGTATATCCTAATTTTTATTCATATCAGCGTAATCTTCTAAAACTGCAATAATAGTAATAATAAATAGTATACATGTATTTTCTGCACACAGGTATAAAAACAAAAATTCCCTTTTTTGGCTATATTTATATAATTTTGATTGACAAGTAACTTTAAAAAGGTTTACTTGTGAAAGGAATACCAATTCCTTAATCAATATTCATATAAAACCCACATACAGATTATTTCACACCTACTCTGCTTAATGAAAACTGCATTATATTAATTAACAGCTAAAAAACTTATTGTCCTGCAATAGTCCAGTGAAACAGTCCACTTACATTGTGACAAGTAAGTCCGGCGTCACCCACATATTAAATACATAATAGGTAAGTATTTATCTTCTAAATCATTATATTGCTAAGCAGGTTAAGATTGTCGTGGCCGTGTCCTTCAGAATATATATTGGGAGCTTTTCCCAATATTCATGTTACACCTAACAGGTAAGTGGGAATTTGTTATCTATTTCTTATGCAAATTAAGATTTTAGATCTGCAACATTCATACTAACCTTGATTGACAACTTCAAGGAAAGTTTTCTAAGCTGCGATCGTTCCGCTTTCACTCATGTGGGAGACACATTTGTAAGTGTTTCATATACATCATAGTTTTTTTTCTTATAGAATCCGCCTTTATTTCACCTTCATTTCTTATCAGAGAGCGTTTCCTGAATTATTAAGAAAGGTTATATGTAGGGAAAATTTTCTTTGGAAAAGTGATTGAAGGACAATATGTTTAAGACTTATTAACTACAGTAAAAAAGTAAATTTGAAGCCGAATTAGTAGGCGGGAAGTATTTGTAGAAAGAATAAAAATATTTACCAGTTTTTTAGTTCATTAAAAAACTTAAAAGTAAATTTTTTTAGAAAAATAATATGTTCACATATTAAATATTCGTTTCAAGCTGATTTGTTTCAGAGGAAAGACAGAGGAAATTGTGAATTATATAAATAAATGTAGTAAAAATTTTAGCTGAGGAATTATATGTAAGAACGTTAACTTCATTTTTCATTACTTTACGGGAAGGCAAATAGTAGTTTATGACTTCGAGTCCTAAATTTTCTAGGGCACTGTATTATTTAAATTAATTCAGTTGTATTCTTATAGCATGGTATATATAAGCCAATGCTTCCCAGACTTTTCATTGCCTTTGATAACTCTTGTAATAATTTTACCGCGGCCTGCTAAAGGAGGGAGGAAGTTGATTGTTTATATTTTAGATTTAATAATTTTAATTTAATTGTAAAAATTAATATTAAGTGACAATATGAAATATATAAAGTAGTTTCCATAAAACGCCGCACAAACCCGAGAGAAATGCCATCACAGTAAATAAAATAGAAATAATTTAATGTTCCTTGTGCGGTTTAGCACTATTTGATCCACGGACCGGTAACGGTCCGCGGCCCGTTGGTTAGAGACCACTGCTATAAGCTATTTAATTAATAATTGATTCAATTAAAGGATGAAAAGTTTTTTGTGAAAGAAATTAAAATATTTTTGCTTATTGCAATAGGTTATTTGAGTAGATTTTTAAATATTTTCGAATACAGTGTTATATACCTTAGCTTAAACTATAGATAAAATAGCGACTATAACTATTTAAAAAAAAGAAGAGAAAAATAACGTGTTTTTGATATTCGGAGAGATGTACTAACTGGACAAAATTCAACAAATTGCTTTGTTGACTCTAATTTTTGTACCTGATTCAATTCACATGTTGCAATTAAATTAAATTGTACAGGAGATGAAATTTTAATCATCGTAATTGATCCATGAAAATTGGAAGATTAGGATCTGTGATATAGTCCTTAATCTTTCTTTCAAATTTTAGCATTTTATCTAAACAGAACGTGCTTCAACGTGATGGTGATTCAGTTCGTGAGTTAAGGATGTAAATAAAATCTACCAGAGTTTCCACGCTTTCTCCTCTTGGATTTTATTAAATGAAATTAAAGCAATTGCACAGATGACACTGAATAAAATAAATACAATTTGCATATTCGTGCGAGGGAATCGTTTGCGCCCGGAACTTCACGTGCTGGCTTTATCAGATGAAGAGTCTCAAATATTGAATTATCGTAATTTGAAAGAAGAATAACAAACGAGAGATCATGCTTAGGTAAAGTTGGAAGTTAAGAGGAATAATGATTAGGTGGAGTTAATGCCCTCATGAGAAAATTCAAATGCGTTTGACTCTGAAATTTTTAATGAAATACTGCTTTACATATGAAAATTTTGAAAAACTCATTGAATTTTAATGTGTGAAGATTTTAGCGCGTAGTAAAAATAATATATTTCCTTTTTAAAAAACTGCATAAGTCATTTTAAGTGTTTATTTAAGTAGCATTGTTAAATTCACTACAACTGCTTTATTTTCCTGCATATGATAAAAATTGAGTAAATTTAAACAGAAAACTTTTTTTTTTTCTTCACATTTCTTACTTACTCTGGACGACCCGAGAAAGCATTATATTGAAAGCCGTTTTTTAAACCAACTAAGGTTTAAACATTGCAGATGTATTTCCTTATGTGTATGTATCCATTTAAGAAGCATTGTAATGCGTAGATATAGCAGAAATGTTATACGAAAATAAATACATCTGCGAATATAGAGAATAGCCTAACATAAACTTGTCTCTCATATAACAAAAAGTGTTATTCCTTTCAAGAAAATACTGAACAGAATATGTATTTTTTTTATTCTATGTTACAAAAGACCGTGATGGCGTTTTGAAAATGATGTAGTGGGCTTTTGTTTTCCTGCATAACTGTAAATTTATGCACTTATATCTGACCGTGTTTATCGTAATGGATAACGAGTAGTTCTGTATCTACTAGACTATTGACCCTCTTTCAGATGTTAGAGTTCAGTATAATTACGTATATTAATTATTTCATTAATCTGAGAATATTCGAAGGGAAACTTTCGCACACATCAAATCAGTGCAAAATTAATTCAGTTTTCGAAACAGATTGTTGGAACCGGATAAAGAGAATATAATATTCATTTTTTTATATGTAAAAAAATGTTCCTTTTGTTTGCATGAACTAAAATACAAAGAATTAAAGATTCGAAAGTTAAAAAAAATATATAATTGTTGTACAAAAATTATTTTAAATGGGTTGTTTATTTGAACCCACGTTTGCCCTACATTTTACTTAATTAAATATTTTTTTTCCTTTGTTGACACATTCTATGGGTGTGTAGTAATTTAACCTATTTCTCTAAATTCGAAATATAATCCTCAAAAGATGAAAAAACGCGATAAATTTCCGTCTTACTTATTTTAATACTATTTTCATTTTTTTTTTATTAATATTAAAAATAAAAATATTTCTATTTACTAATTCTTCTATTCGTCAAAGGCGGAAAAGTTATATAGGTCATAAAATTTACGTTTAAAAACCGAGGAAGGAACATTAAAATCATTTTGGTTATGTTCAAAAGACATAACTTAAATTTTTCAAGTTATTTTTTTTAAACAATTTAGTAAAAATTTACCCGTATTGAAAACAATTATTTTCGTTTTTATAGTTACTTTTAATGCTAACTTCACTTTAAGAAATTCGTTTATAAAAAGTAACGAGCAAATTCAGGATATAAACAGAAAGAGGAAAAAACTCATTACGTGCATAAAATTTTTAAAAAAACCTGCCTTCAAAACAGAAATTCTATCGGGGAAATTTGAACTTAATTTTAAAACACTAGTCGAAAGATAGAACACAAAATAAACTCTTATATTTTTTCATGTTAACACACACACACACACGAATATTATAAAATATTATATTGGATAAGTTTTTTGAAGAATTTTACACATAGAAATATAAAAAATTTACTTCATATATATTTTTAAGAAAATTAAATGTTTCTTGAAACTTTTAATTACTTTAAAATGCAATTATATATAATAATTTCAACCAAATTTATAAGCAAAAAAAAAGAAGAAAAGATGCAACTGAGATGTTTTCCTAAATTAAACATTCCTTCGCATATAAAAAAAAATTATTTTTATACAAACTCATAGCTTTCAAGCAATTGTAATTCTAAATAATAATAGGTGTAACAATTTCAACAAAAAACGGCTGATAGCAATTTTTACACCTCGAATTCCGACGTTAATTTTATTTCTAAGACCAGTAAAACTAGTAACATTACCTTTAAGGTTTGTCAAATATTAGCAAAAATTTGAAGCATTTATTTTTACCTGACATTTTAAATATAAATAATAATTAAAGATCAAAAATTTTCAAAAATGTCTCACAAAATTATTTTCTTAACGTTTTTTGTAAGTCAACAATGAAATGTTTTATTTTAGTTACTTTTTATTAAATAGTTACAATTAAAATAAGTATGTTTATACACATATGACATAATCACAATATTAAGCGACAAAATTGATAGCGATTTTTCTTGATAATTTCCATTTTCCTTCCTGTATATGATCTTGGACTTTTTTTTTATTTTAATTCATTAATTAAATTAAATTATTCTAATAAAATAGTATAGTAAAAAATATATCACATTCGCAGAAATTAGGCCGTCTCAAGTCGGATTCGAATCCACGACCTTTGGATTAGAAATCCAATACCCATTGCGCTACAGGGACACGATAAACGATTTTCTTTTCTATATAACTGTTGGACTATTATTTTTTTTACTATTTATTCATTTTTTTAAATTTAATGAAATAATATTGAAAAACTTTATTAGCATTAAGTGTCATCCACTACAAATTTAAAAAAAACGTATTTGAACTTGAATGGATGGATAGAAAGTATTTTATTAACGATTGAAAATTTGAACAAGATATATATATATATATATATATATATATATATATATATATATATATAGGGAGAGAGTGAACTAATAGTGCGAATTGAAAAATAGGATTTATGAAATGATTGATCCCTTTTTAAAAACTTGATCTTTTCTAAAATGTAGTTTGTTCTATATTTTCCAAAGAAAAAAATAAGCGAAACCCCTTGAGTAACTGTAATAACTATTCACATTAATAAAAATGTTATCCATGTTATGTTCCTCTTTTTTTCGGGCTTCAAATTAAAAGCAAATAACGTGGTTGAACAAGCAAATTCTCTTCTCCCAGTGGCAGTAGGAGTGAGATAAATGTTTAAAAGAACTGAGGAGCAGGTGCGAAAATAATTTCCGATGTAATCTGGGTTTCAAGATCTTAGAACACTGGAGGAAGGCTTTAGAGACAATTGAGGCGTCGGATGATAGGGGCTGCTGCAAAGGATATGAGGGGGTGGAGGTTTGTGAAATAGTCTATTGTGGTCGTAATCCTTTCCGCCTCCCTACCTACTCCTTAGGCACACACTTATTTCAGGGGCACTGGGCTTCTGTTTGGGAAATCAATATATCTACCAAATCCCACATTTCGCTCGCTTGCTTTTCTCATCCGAATCGGCTGGGATAACAGAATAGGGACCAGCCAGAAAGAAAATGAAATAGAAAATAAAATTTTTTGTCTTATCTTGTAATATTAGTGGGTAATCGGAACTCTGAAAAATAGCTTTATTATTACCCGTTAAAGCTGCGTGTCGATCTTAAAACGCTGCTACATATTTATCAGATTATAGAATCAGATTTTCATATTATGTTTTAGTTCATATTATTAATAATATTTTAATAGGCATGCAAATATGGAAGCGGAAACCGTTTTCTAATCCTCCTCTCTCAGTAAACTGCTTCATTGAAATAAAAGAGAATTGCCATTATTATTACTATCATATTTTTTTTAACTTTGTATTTTAAGTATTTGAGATAGTTGAGGGATAATTATATTACATTTGGCGAAATCTTATTTTAAATCATACATTTTTAAACTGGATAATACACGCATTTATATTCAAATCGCAAGATTGTAGCTGAAAAGGAGGAAAACAGCTTGTATATTTACAATTGTGTATTTTGAAAGCTATTTAAGTTCAAGGAAATGAATTTTTATTGTAATTAAAATTTATTTTCGGTCAGACTGTGAAACAAAAATGTATATAACTTTTTATAAGGAATTTTCTTACAATTTAAATAAATAGTTATATTTTAACATTCAAATGCACCAATTATCAATGTATCTATTGTGTGAATACTAGTTAAATATATAGTTCATAAACCAAAAAATCAAAACCGTTTTTTTAACGGTTATTTTTAACCTTTAAAATTCAACCGTTAGAAATTTTTTATACTAGTTTATTCCTTTAAATAATTATCTTTACAGTTAAATTAATGGAAAAAATTGATACATTTTTAATAAAAGATTTTAAGCCAAAAAGCAAAAAAAAGGTGAAATGATATAAACAAATATCAATGAAGCTGAGTTTAACTATCTATCTCGTTATTTTCGTACTGTAAAACGCAGTATATGTGATAAAAAGATTTTGTTATTTAATTTTTAAATTTGTTGTTATTTTAAAACAAAAGTAATAGATAAAAAAATGTTAAATTTTCGATTTCTTTCTAAAAGTGTGTAACATAATCTGTTAAATGACAATTGATGTTCAAAGTCTTAATTAATTTTTGCAAAGGATGATTTTTAATGTTTAATTTCATTTGCATAATAAATTAATCATGGTTTTAAAAAATCACGGGTCGTTATGTTTTTAATTTCTTACGATAACTCTATTTTCTGTGTTTTGAAAGTAATAATAAATGAATAATGACACATATATATATATATATATAATTTGTGTCATTGGAAAATCACAAAAGCATTTTATTTGATCAATTGCATAGTTTAACTTGAATACGAGTTAGTTTTTTATAAAGAATAGAGAGATAACTTATGTTTTGTCTTAATCTGAGTATTAAAATGTCAGAGGTGTATGAGGTGCGTGCGCAAGGGGGATAAAACGTTAAGCATATAACAATAATTTAATAAATCTTTTAAATTTTTTTTCCGAAGAAAGAAAATCACGTGGCCACAAAAAAGAATTTTGTAAACAATCCCTTGTGCGAATACTTTTTTTGTACTTCTCTTAGCGGTAACTGTCTTATGGTCCTGAAAATAGATAGAAAAGGGCAACGATCGGAGGGCTTTTCGATTCGCAAACACATCATAGGCCCCTCCAAAACGATTGGAAACAGTCTCCTTCCGCAGAATGCCCCTGCAAATGAGGACTCATTCGATTGCCTTTCTTTTTCTATTGGTCTCGTACATTTTTTCCCTTGTTTTCATTTCAGGGATTTGATTTACTTATGAAGAGAAAGAGGTGTTTAAGCGATTTAGTAGATGTCATTTTATTGCTATTACTCATATGTTGAATTTCATTATTTATCGTTGTGATGATATTATTGCCCTCTTCAAGTTAAAAAAAGTTTTAATTCCTTAAAATACTCTATAATCTTTTTATAAATATAAAAATAAACAATGTATTCAAGTAACGATAGCTTACATAGCTTAAGAATTATTTCAAGTCGCACATCTCCTGAGAAAAAATATATTGACTCATAATTTTGAAAAACATAAATCCTTAAAATTATACGTTATTATTTAACAGAATAACAATGCCATTGAAATTGAACACACTTTAACAATATAATACGATTAGGGGAGAATGAGAATGGCTTAGAGATAATATTTTATTCTTTATATTTTTTCTCGCGTTCGTATTTCAGAATTATCAATAAACACTTTTAAGGCAATCTCAAGTTAAAATCACTTTTTAAAAAATCGTATTGGTTTTTAAAAAAATCCGTGGGATTCAACCGCATATTGATTCTTCAACAGGTATATTATAATTTAATGGCAACTTAAGTAAAAGGAAAAAAGTTTTAACTCTGTTCAATTAGCTTTTAAATGGATTAATTTTTGTCCCAGTGAATTAAATTAATTTGTTTTAAAAATATATTTGGCTTAACATAATCTATTGTTGAAAAATACGTCGTGATAATATTAAGGATTCCTAGGCAAACACGTGAAATTCGTTATTGTTAATGCATACAGAGTATTATGAGTTTCGTTATTGACAATGAGTACAAAGTATTTCCTGTGTTATTATAGGAATTTTGCGAAATAAAATATTTTACCCTTTACTAGTAAACAAATTTAATTAGTTACGTTTCACATAACCAAAAGTTACTATTTAGCAAATTTAAAATCTGCACCTAACCTAGAACAAAATAAAAGGAACTAAACTACTTTCTTTGTAATGTTTGATTTGATCATATTTTAAGCTTTATTTTTCAAAAAATGCCAACAGAAAAAGTATGTAAAAAGGATTAAAAATGTACTTTTAAGAACTTTTATTTCAAGAAAATGGCTATTAAAACATACAAAAGAGCATTCTTTTTGAAACATAATATGTTGATTCATTCTTACTCTATATTTTCCTTTACAAGTTGTAAGTTTATTGAAAAATGCATGCGCAAATTTAAGAATGGTGTAAGTCAGGGGGACATATATGTACAATGATATTTTAAAAAGTCAAAATATGCATAAAAATACTTTATAGGTATAAAAATGAAAACTATTCCAGCATTTGCATTCCAAAAATTGTTATTTCTTAAAATAATCAACATAAAAACATCAGCATCAATTGTATGCGCGATAGACAATATTGTTAATTTTAAAATAATTAAAATAACAGTAGACCATATATACATGCATATATATATTAAAATAAATTACATCCAAATAATTTGTAATCAAAGTGTGTGTTAAAAGCAAATACAGAATGAAAATTCATTTAAAAATACACAACATATGCCATTAAAAATTGTTTATAATTGTTTAAGTTTTAAATAGAAGGCAAAATAATAAACACAAGATTTTTAAGTAGTATTCTACTCATATAAAATAGTATTTTTATATATACATTTGTGAACAATTCATTAAAATTAACACAAATTTGGAAAATAAAGTAATTAGGAATACAAAAAACTTAAACACGTCTGGTGTGAAACATGTTGTTTACAGATTTAAATTATTACTTTTTCATTGTGCATCTTATTTTAACAAACGAAGTTTTGTATTATGGCTGTTTCATGTGAAGTATAAAATGGCGTTCTTACAAACTTTGATGACTACAAAAGCAATATACTTCCTCTTGCCAAATGCAAATGTAGTACGTGAGAATAATATGCATGCACTCTTGTCAGTTTTAATCTTTTCTACGAGTCACAAATCACAAATTAGAATGTGCTAGTGTGTCCTTGAGTACATTTCACGGTGTGCTGATTTTAGCTTTATTAGCTTGTTAACTCTTACGCTTTAGATTAAACTTTGTCAAGAGATCCAGTTTTTCATTCTTTTTTTAAAAGAAATATTTCTGATGGGGATTAAGTAATATACAAACTGATCATTTCAAATTTTAAAGATTAATATCTAAATCATTTTTGTTTTCGGCTAAATAAAATATTCGCTAACAAAACGATTTTTGTATATAAATTTATAAAGAGATTGTATTGTTTAAGTTATATGATTTTAAACCTTTACTTTTGAAAAGCTTCTATCTTTGAATGCTTTTATTATCGAACTTAAGGGAGATACTTTTTTTATTCTAGGAATATAGATTAAATTATATATAGCTCATCGTAAAACCAAAAAGGTAGTTTTCATTTTTAATTAAAAAATGATGCGATTAAATACAATCATCTCCGATTCATTCCAGCATTATTTTTTACTTCTAAACATTTTGCAAATATTTTATCGCTTTGAATACGTGTCTATTCCAAAAAAGACTCCATTCAAAACATATTTAAATCTTGAAACATTTAGTCTCAGTAATTGGCTATAAGAAGTATAAAGCTGTATCATTAAAAGCTGACTAACGATAGAAAAGATTTATTTAATCCATATATTTGCGAGATGTTATCCGCTACCATTAGAAAATCTCTATTCGTTTTTTTTTAAGTATGAAACCCGCATTATAAGTATTCTGACATGCGATATTTGTCACAGATTACGAGTTGTAATTAGGAAGTAAAATTCAGAGAATCATCCATGCTACTACGCTATATGAATCATCGCTTAAATTACATATATAAAAATCCTACCTCCTGCTTCTACTGAAAACTGAAATATCCGAGATCTCAACGGGAGAGTTATTTGAAGCACTGAAACCAGCGGGTAATCCAATAAATTCCATTGAACATTGCATATAAACAACTCAGATATGCTCACAATCCATAACTCGTACATACACTATCCCAATTAACTTCTAACTGGGATTTAAAAAGTATGAAGTGTAATTTTTTTCACTTAGATACATTTTTTTTCTTCTGGAGACCATGAACTTTGGTTATGATAATGAGCTGTTTCTGACGTCACAAGTCATTGTCGCCTTTTCTTGTCACAGAGGGGGACAGAGGGTTTTGATGGTCACCCTTTCAAGGTTATAGCCATACAGATGCCGGCGCGGAATGTTAGATAGTTGACACCTCCTCACTCCATAACTTCAGATGGACGAATGCCTGAACAGCAATAAAACAATTTATTTAATTTTACAATTCTTTGTAAGAGTTGTTGACAAATATAACAACTGATACTGTTTAAATTCAGTAATTATTGACTTCTGTTTTGGATTGGAGTTGCAATCCATAAATTTGTAAAACTGCAGTTGTAGAGAAAACTTGAGAAAAATTTACTCTGCAGTGTTTTTAGTATGAGATAATTAGCATTAATTTTATTATAACAATTAATTAATTTTGTACAGAACTTCCATAAGATTTTACACACAAAGAAAATGAAAATCGTATGATGAAACGAATGAATTTATCCATTTTATTTAGAAAAATTATAGTTTCAGTCCTAAAATCTTTATAAATTAGGTTTAATTTCTCAAGGCTAATTATTTATTGTTTTGTATACATGTATAAATCACGATATGATTTTCAGGAAAACGAGGATATAAATAAATTTTAAAAAACTATTTTGAGTCAAGCAGTTCAATAAAAGATAACTTTTAAAAAATGTAGCTGGTAAACCTTTTATTTTGTTTTCCTTTTTCCAAAAATGCGAATTCTTTTTGGTGTTTCTGAAAATTAGTAAATAAAAAAAAAAGGAACGTGATATTACTAAATTAAAAAGTAAATAACAAATGTTTGAAATGATATAAATTTTTTAATAAGTCATGCAAAGAAATGTGCTCATGTTAATATTTTAAATGATTCAGTGATATATCAAAGGAAGCATCATGAAAGTGATATAAAGATTTTTAAGTTAATGATTACTTATGTAATAATATTTATTTCTTGATTGAACTGGGTTTTTTTCTTAAAATTATTTATATACATTAATATATAATGAAAATTCTAAAAACATCCTTTTTTTAATTTTATATCACGTTCTGAAGTATATAATAAAATGCTACATCTTTTTATCTCCTATAGCAACTTTCATTAAATAAACTTAGTTTCAGAGTTTATTTAAAGGTCAGATCATTCAAACAATTATTTTTCTTGGAAATATCTGACTCTGAAAAAGGAATAATCTCAGTTCCCTCAAATAGTATAAGTTAAGAGCAAGAGGTTTTCATATTTTTAATTAGTATTAATATACCTGAAAGTGTAATTATTTTGCATGTCGATCTAAGAGAGTGAAATAAATTAAATATCAAGTGTATATTATTCATAGTCCTTGAGAAGTCATAATAAAAAATAAAAGGAAAGATGGTTTCCAAGGGCGTTGGCTTAAATTTTTCATGAAAATAATGAAATCTGCCGTTATACTTGAATTTTGATGTTCCTGTGGGATGAAAATATATGCAAATAATGTTTTTCTTTTCTTTGTTAAAAATATGAATCATGATGTTAATCGCATATTTAGAATACCTTATACGGGCATCTTGCAGGCAGTATATTAAAACTAGCGATTTATATTAGTTCCTAGTTTTTTTTAAGTACGTATGTATGCATCTTTTCATAATTCAAAGTACATCTGGAGAAAAACATTCATCCAAAATATTAAAACTGACAAATAAAATACGCTTAGACTTGTACAAGGGACAAATGTTTTCTCTGTCCATTGTTGACAATTTCTTTTGATAATTTGTGTTTGTTATAATTTATTAACTTAAGAAAAAGATGTAGGAAAATATATAACTATAACAACTTTATTATAGTCTTAGTTAACGAATAGTTATGCGTTTAACGGATCTCTAATTAGAAGAATATAATGAATACAAATCTAATTTGAATCTGACAATTTTATTGAGATTATACCTTCTTTCACTCCCCCTGTAATTTAATGAAGTAAGGAAAATTTAGAAATTATTATTCTGAAATTTCATTTTTTAAAGATGGTATTCAGCTGAAATAAATCGTGCTTGCTACCTGAATGTGGAAGAAATTTATTTATTTTAATTTAATTTCGAGAATGACCTTGAAAGATACGCATTATTATTAAGGATATTTAATTTCGCATTAAAAGGAGTTGTGTAGATTATATTCATGAACAAAATTTGTTTTATGTTCCGATTCAAATATTAAAGGTAAAAGAAAGATTGATGCAATTTAAAGTTAGTAAAAATTTTTCAGGGTCATCTAATGCTAATGTTTTCCTCCTTCCTTATTGAAAACAAGTTATTTTATGCAGTTTGTATACATAAAGTATTTCTTCACTAAATATAAACTTGGGATTATAAGTATTATTATTTTATTCAAAAAATTTCTGTGCTTTCAACTAATAATATTTACGTATATGCTTTTTGTATATTACAATTATTTTAGATATTTTTTTAAAAAATTAAGATGCTTACTTGAATAATATTAAGTGTCTTACTGTTAAGAATGATGATAAATTTGTTTTTTATTATTTTTTTTCATTTTTGAATTAATTACATATTAAAATGCTAAAAAAAATAACTAGAGCATTGTCAGTAAATGAATTCTTCCACTCAAACTAACGAAAAAATTTTATCTTCGCTTCATCTTATAAAAAAATTGTTTGAATAAATGTTTCATAAAAAAGGTGCAAAAAATATCTCAAATCGAGTGCTATTTTTTCAGGTTAATTTTCATTAATGATGATGTAAATAATAAAAAAATGAGCCTGCTTGTCATTTTCGTATTATTCTACTGAAAAAAAATAACTATTAACTAAACTATTTTATAAAACTGAACTATAACAAGCTAATGAAAAGAATCAGTGTTTGAAAAACTTTAAGATATCAATAAATAAAAATCAAATATTCCGTTGAGATTATAGATTTTTCACCTTTTGCGTTTTCATTTAAATGCAGAAAGCTTAAATTATTTCTCTTTTTTGTTCTTATCAACACTATGTATTGTTTTCTCTACATTTAAAAGTATACTTATGGTTATCTATCATTTACAATACTTTTAAGTATGTTGTCAATGATTTATTGCAAAGGCTTACAGCACTCTTTTAACGCTGCAACGACTTAATGTTTTTAACTATCCAAATAAAAAACAATTACATACGTTCTATGAATTTAACCTCTTACGAATTTCAATATTAGATTTTATTTCTGTTTTTCGGTTGTTATGATAATTTGAAAGAATAGTATTTTGTTCATAAATTGCAAAAATATTTTGTGCAAATATGCTTAGAATCTAAATATTTAATGTCTTTTTAAAACCATTAAGTTAATCAGAAAAACAACTATATCCTTGATATATTTTTTAAAATTTGAAGTGATTTAATGCTAAAATTTCTCACTATCATTCTAAAAAGATTTTATTATTATAAATTTATTCTTTAATATATAATACAAATTTATACTGAGAGTATTTTTTCTTAAAAATGTTATTTAATTAACATTTAATGTGAATGATGAACCCATTAAATAGAAAAAAGTGCTGTAATATTTGAACTTAATGTTTTCGATTAATCAGAAATGAAAACTTCATTATTTATATTCAAACTATTTTTTCTACTTTTAATTAAGTAAAATACCATCTAGAACAATTTTTCTCAAATATATAAATTCTTGATATTTCCTCGTAAAGGTTTTTTTTAAGACGTGAATCAGTATTCTAGAATGATGTTAGTTTCATCCTACAAATGACTATGAGCTGGAAATGAAAAATGTTTACAAGTTGTAATACCCATTTTATTACTTGTACTGTGCTGAACAATATTGACAACACATGTATCAGTTTTTTTTGCAGTCTTTTAAAATTTTTCTCAAGTGTGTAATGTCTTTGTTTGGAAAACTTTAAAAATAGTAAATAAATACAAACGATCAAAGACTACAGAAGTTGTCAAGTAATAATAATCTTTGACTAAAATAAAAAATAATACAAAGGAATATAAAATATGCAAAATGAAAATTAAACTTAGATGTAGTGCAAAAATTATTTTTAATTACATTAGTGCCAACATACAATTATATAGTATAAGACAATGGCAAAAGTATTTTGCTCAAATATTATATTTTCTTAATATGTATATTGTTCTCTCTACACATAAGTTTTGTTTACATAAACATGTGATGTACAAAATTGACAAAATACTACAATGAATTTAACTTACATTTTGAGGGAAATTACAATTTCATTTAAAAAAAGATTCACAATGAAGTATCGTATTCTTATAGCTTGTTTTGATTTTTCTCTTGCGTCTCTGGTTTTCTTATAAACACCTACAAAAACAACAATAAAATTAACTTTATTATTTAAAATTGGCAATGTAAGAAAGTGAAAAAAATTAATTAGTAAATGAAGATTTTAAATATTATGAACTGTGAGTTCATTCAAATTTCAAATAAATTTACAATTATTTGAATGCAAAGACAAAGTTATACTATCTAAGTACGGTAACATATTGCCATTTAAAGATTTCGTCTTGTTTAAATTTTATTTCGTGAGATTTGTAGAGTATATCAAGATCTGAAGTGAAAACAAAACAAATTTGTTGCTTAGAATCACCCACACTCTCTTAAAATGTTAAAATTTGTATATTTTCTCCATATTGTTTAACTTTTTAAATAGTTTTAGATAAAATTTCTTTTAATTATTATGTTTATTCTAGAAGATTTTCACGTTCTTTTCAACCTTTACTATCTGATTAATAGTTACTAAAGAATAATAGAGTCGAACATTTTTAAACTTTTCCGTTTTGTTTCATGAAGTTAATTCCATTACTAAATTCTTTCCGATAAATGAAGCTTTTATCTTGATACACATGGCCGAGTTTTCAAGATATTTTATACCCCAGTTGTGTGAAATGATTAACTTAAAAACGGCAAAAAATATCTCCCAAGCATATAAAATTTTAAAAATTAGTTGTAATATTTTATGAACTTCAGTGATAATTGATCGGATGATAATTTTACACTACAGTAAATAGTTTTTGTAACATTGATATTTTCATATTTGAGTCGGTAAAATGACTTTTTTCTTTCAAACGTTGACACAATCAGATATTTTTTTTAAAAATTGAGATATTTAAAAAAGAATCAAAGCGTCCCTTAATTTATTTTAATATTGCCAGATAATACGTACAAAAAGTTTAAGAAATATAATAAAAAAATAATTTTGAAAATTAAATTTTGCCCCCTTTTCTTTCTTTCTTTCTTTTGTCTTGACAGTTAAATGTTAAAAAAATCTTTATACTCAAAGCTGAAAATAGTTATTATATACTTTTATATTATTCTCATGTTTAAACAAGATAGAACGGAAAGTAAAATACGTCTAAATTGATCGATTTTTAATATTTGAAAAACTTCTTAGGTGGAAAAATTGACATGTTACATGTAAAGGACGCAAACATATTTAAAGTAAGAATTTTCTATTGCATTTAGTTTGGTTTAATATTTCAGTTGCTTAAAACTATTTTAAGTATTTTCTCAGTTCAAAAAAATTTTATTAAAAAAACCCTTGGTTATTATTTTACTATCAATAATTTAGCAAAAGAAATAAACATCTTTTAAATCATTTCTTGAATGAGTAATGCAAATAAAATACTCAAATATTGAACGAATCACCGTCTGTCTACCTTGCTGATAGTGAAGTTTTTTTCTCCACTTAACAGGGTCGAGATAAGGCACTATTTGCGATTTAATAAAGTTTCAAATGTGTCGTACATTTGATGTCCTGGTCTGGGCCCTGCAATACCTCAGCACGGGCCAGCCAAAGTATACCCTGTGCTTATGAGATCAGAAAAATCTCTGTGCAATGGTGTGTGATAACGCTCGTCTGGTTTTCTTCAAATGTTATCGCACTGTCAATACGCACTCAAAATCACTTTACATGTTTTAAGCAAAGTACTAAAGCACTTTGGAAAGAGCAGTCTCACATATTTATGTTTAGTGTTATCCGTATAAAAAAAATTGGAATGTATACGACTTATTTTAAGCTTTTATTTTTTTTTTGTCTGAAAATTTATCGTTTGTATTATTAGTATTATTTTAGATATTTTGATAATGATTTTCATACCTTAGTTTTGGTATGCTGCATGAGTTACATTGATAAAGAAAAAAAAATAATCACTCGTAAATAAAAGAGAAGTCATAAAAAAATTAATTATGACAGAAGTAAAAGAAACAGAATCGCAAAAATATAAAATAAACGAGGCAGTATTTAAATTTATCGTTTGAAATTAATAAATAAAAAAACATTTTTATCTAACTCTTACAGAATTCCAAAAAAAAAGGAAGTAAAAATATTTTTTTTAATCAAACACAATTATAAGTATAAATATCTTTTAAAGATAATTTTAATCGGGGTATACATTTTCTTCTAAGATGGATCACCATTCAAAAGCTTACTTTCATATACCGTAAAATCCGGCATGTAACGCTCACTTTTAACACAAAACGTAATATTAAAATTTACGGGTGCAAGTTATACGCCAGGTACAAAAATAAGAGCTATAAATAAAATGAGCTTAGAAAAAAAATAAGACACAAATCGAAATACTTTTTCTTTAAAAGAAATGTCATTCCATATGAATTTAAAGGGTTGTATAGTTCTCGAAGTATATTATTTTTTTTCTAATGCTTCAAGATTCTTCGTAAAAAAAAAGGCGAGCGGGGGAGGGGGATGATGAATATACCTAAAAACTAAAATTTACAACTTGGTTGAAACTCCGGGTTTTACGCTACTTTTTTAAATGAAAAAAAAATACCTATCACTAATTAAGGTTGATATATTAGATAATTGTCTATTTGGGGGTGGGTGTTATCAAAATAACTATTATACATCGTGATAATGGTGAAATTTAGTTCGTAAACTATCTTCGTGAGAAAATTACCAACTCGTGTTAAGACATCTCGATTTTTTTACCATTCTGTGTTACAGTATAGTGAATTTAATTTTCAAAAAAATGATTTTTCTCCAACTTCAACAGAATTCCCGAAAAAAAAACTGTACAAATAATTATAAACTTTTTTTTTATCATATAGCAATAAGGAAATATCTCTTTAATACAATTTCAATCGATATGCATTCTCTTCAAGGATAGGCCATAATACAAAAACTAGTTATTCAAAATACTTTTTTAATTTAAAAACGTTTTTCCTATCTACGATCGAGGCTGACATGGTAGATAATTATCGATTTATTATCAAAATAAAACTTCGTGCTATTATACATCGTGATAATGTTTAAATTTTGCTTGTGAGCTATCTTTACAAGAAAATAACTTGATCGTGTTTGGATATCTTGATTTTCTTTCATTCTGTCTTACAGTAGCGGGAATTTAATTTTCAAAAAATCATTTTTGTCCAACTTTTACATAATTTCCGAAAAAAACAACTGTAAAAATAATTCTAAAACCTTTTTTTTTATCATATTGCAATAAGGAAATATCTATTTAATATATTTCAATTGATATGCATTCTCTTCTAGGATAGACGATAATACAAAAGCTAGTTCTTCATAATACTTTTTTAATTTAAAACATTTTGCCTATCTACGATCGAGGCTGACATGGTAGATAATTATCGATTTATTATCAAAATAAAACTTCGTGCTGTTATACATCGTGATAATATTGAAATTTCGTTCGTGAGTTATCTTCACAAGAAAAAAACCTGATCGTGTTCGGGTATCTTGATTTTTTCCCCTTCTATCTCACAGCATATTGAATACGAAGAATTAGAAAGTTCTAAATCTCATTTTTACAGAGCTCACAAATCGTGATTAGTGCCTTCTTACATTCAGAAATAATAAGTAGATAAAAACTTATCTATTGTGTAAAATAAAACGTGATATCATGATTATTTTTTTGTAAATAGTATTAAGTAGTGATGAAAGTTTCATATAAATAAAATATCTATTACTTTGTATATTTTTTTCCAAAACTGAATTTGTTTTGGTACAAGAATTTATCATTTATTAAAAAATGAGCTAATGTCTTTAAAAATAAAAAATTAATTTAAATTCTTATTGTAGAAACAAAAAAAAATATTTATTCGCTACAAGATTTCTTTCTATAATATTTCAGTGGAAAAGTTACACTTCTCTTCATATACTAAGGCATCATAACCATCTTCTAAGAAATCCATTTTGAAAATTCTAATACCTGAATGCTATCTGCATCCTATCTCACTCCTTTTTCTAAGAAAAAGCTTACAAATGGGACATATCTTTTATTCAGCTTTTAAGAAGAATTATCTGTTAGCCCATAAATAAAGGGACTGCGAAACCGGCTATTTTTCCTGCAGCCTCTTCTTCCTGACCTTTGCACTTAATTTTTTTTTTCCTTTGGTGCTCTCCAGGGCTTCTTTGCGAAGGTGTATGAGTTGTGCAACAAATCTCAAATATTTCCATACCTGAGCTATAAATTGCATGTATTGTTATTCTGCGACTCTTTTTTTCCATCTCTAACAACAGAACAGAAAGAAGAATGAAATGTAGAATTTTCTAAATGACTTTAGGTTCTACTTACAAATATGCTAGTATATAATCTAGAGAACTTGAACTTGCATCCAAAAATTTATGAGGATTTATTTTTTAAAAAAAATTAAAACAAGCCGTTTTTAGAAAATTGTTTTGATTCAAATGTCTGCTTGATGCTGATTTTCTGATTTATGTATTTTGTTATTTTAACAGATTATTTAAATTTTTCTTTTTAAGATAAGTTAAATCTTGTTTACAAAGTCACATCGGTTGAAAATGATATAATGTGAAAGCTTACATAATAAAGTATGCGTTTCTGAAATTTATTGTTATGATATTTGCTACCTATTTAAGATTTAGTTCATACCTTTATGTATTGTCAGTTGACGCAAATTGAGGTATGTACAAATTACCGAGATTTCTATCCTTGTGTGAAATTGAATCCTTGGATATAGTAAATCCTTTCCTTGTTTGTCCTTATTTGGACTTATCAAACTCTTTCTTTTCTTATAAGAGAAATCTTTTTTCTTCAAAGTTTTTTCATTCTGTGATAACTGAGGTAAGCCTGAAACATTAAACAATCTAAATTAATCCTACGACTTCAGCAATATATTATCAATTTATTATTTATTTACACTTTTGTAAAACACAAAAAAAAATATTTTAAATAAAGAAAAACTGTAAGAAATGAAATTTGGAGAAATAAATTGTGTGTTGTGAACTGCCTTTAAATTTAAAACGTATAATTAAATTGAAATTGCGTTCTAAAAATTTACTTTAATTTAATTTTAAAAAATAATTCATTTCTATTGAAAATTTATTTTTGCTTATAGCTTTGAAAAAGTAATGTGAGTTAAGTCTCTGAATGTTAATTTTCAATTTTCGAGGAAAAGTATTTGTAAAATTTCTTAAGGCTTAATATGAAATTGATTTAAATAAAAAAATATATATATAAATAGCTTGATAAAATAGCTTTGCCTTGTTAAAGTATAAACACACTTTTATCTACATAAACCAACTTTAAATTAAGATTAGAAACTAATATAAGTATTTAAATACTTCTTGAAAATAGCTAATTCAGTTGTATTAAATATTAAGGAAAGTACATTTATATTACTAATCCAATTACTGGTTATTAATCGCTATAAAAGTATATATTGTTTATAATTTCATCTTTAAACATGTTATGGCACTTTTAACAATACCTATAAGACCAATACTGCATTTTGTTGCTACGCAGCAGTAAGTAAAAACTTTAATTAATAATCCAATTAAGTAAAAATTAATCTTTTTGTTTAAAATAAGGATACCAAAGTTTTCCAAGAGAATTTTGAAAAATTAAACTGATCTGCTTAAATAAAAAAAAAAAGACTTTTTTAGTCAAGCATTCATTTAATTGAAAAAATGGTATTGAAAAGTAAGTTTTATATATATATATATATATATATATATATATATATATATAAATAATTTCAACATCATTTTATCTAATTTATACAAAATATAGAAAATAATGTAAAATAATATAAGGGCAGTAATTAACTTACTAGCGAGTCCGTCAATTTAATTTTACTGAAAAATTCTTATGAATTTTTGTCTTGCATAATAAAAATTTCGTGACTTTATGAGTTTCGTTTGATTCAAGAGATCATTAATTACATTCACGCTTCATTCTGAGATAAGAAATAGTTCATTGAACGTCTGGAAAAAATACTGAGATAAACTCGTTCTTCGGCTTCCATTTTCCATTGTAGTGGGAATCTTTATATTTCCGTTTTTTTAAACCTGTTAGTGTTAAATGTATTTAACAAAACTTGTTATCAGTTGAAAAAGAAATGTTTAGAAATGAATTTGGAAAATGTTATTACTCTTGTATATGCGAATAGTAGCGACTGAAACTTATGGGGAAAAAATGAAATTTCTTAGAAATAAAACTGATTTTCAGGTATTAACATAGATTATTTTGCTTTTAAGATAAAAGAAAATATGCTGCTTTTTTGCAACATGTATCAAATCTAGTTGTTCTGGCAGTTTGAGTAAAAAATTAAGTAGTTTTTATAAAATGGAAGATTATACTTTTCGCTCTGCAATTTATACGGCAAATGTCACGTTATCACTTTAAATTAACTAATATTTATAAACACTTAGACATTAACTAGCATTGGCAATATTCAGAATATTATATCACTATAATTTATAATGTAAATAGATTTTAAATTTAATATTCAGAAGAAATTTTGTCTATTCTCTTTTACTGAAATAATAGCTCAAAATTACTGAATTAGATCCCGTAAAATCCGCGCATTTTTAACACTAAAAAAAGTTTAAAATTTACGGTTGCGTATTATACACCGTAGATAAGAATGAGAGCTTTAAAAATAATAAAGTGATGGCCATAAGAAAAAGATTAAACTTCTGCATTTACATTTAAACAACATAAAAATACTGTTTATTTAAAAGATATTACATTCGTTATGAACGTGTAGGGCTGTATACTATATATTTTAGAAGTATACTATTTATTTTTATAGTTTGGGATAATACCTCGCTATATATTATATGATTTCAAAACAAAGGAGCATTGCGCACGTACATTTCAAGTTTGTTCGTAAAAAAGGGGTGCGCATTATACGGAGAAATAACTAAAATTTTTAAAAATTGCAGCTTGAAAGTGTAACTTAACGGTATATGTTGAGGAAAATACAGAATATTTACTACTTACAATACATTTAATTTACTCATTTCATTTAATTTTGAACTGTACTAATATTTTAATAAAATTTAAAAGTTGAAAAACATTGAAAAATTAAGAAATCTTTTTTTGTGGATCAAAAAGTAAAAAAAACTGTCAGATAATGAAATACTCAACTATTAGAAGCAATTTAAATTCATTACTATGTAGAAATATTCACTCTCCCGTTAAACAAAACAAGAAATTTTTTGTGTAACTGAATAAGCATTATCACTTAAAAAAAGTTAATCAGTTTTATTAATCTTTATGTTCCTTAAAAATATCAGAATAATGGATGTAAACGAATTTAAACAATTTTATGTATTTTTGAGATTTTTTACAGTTAAATTTAAAACCTATAAATTAAATTTTGAAACTTGCTTGGATCTAACTGTTTTCTAAAAGTAAATCTGTAAATTATTCGGTGGTTTTTTTTGGAAAAAAAATAAAAATAGTTTTATGAAGATAGTTCCAATAAAATTACGATACTTTTACATATAGTAAAATCCAAAGTGTGCTATTGTTTAAAATTGAAATCAACCGTTATCCAAAAATATATATGCCTCCTATTTTTTAATTACTTATTTACTCTACAAACTTATATTTCCTTACCTATTACGTCTCTGAATAATTATACGAATGTATGCTAAAGCAATTTGAGAGATTTATTTTAGTATTGAAACACAGTATACTTATTGAGGGATTCTAGAAAACCTAATATTTTTTTGTTTTAATACGATTTTTCGGGCGTCACTGTATGTTTTGCTCATAAATAATAATTTAAGAACCTAATGTTTCTGAAATTATTTTTATCTCAATTATATTTATCTTAATATAATATATGAATTTATATTACTGTAAATAAATAAATGAATAAAAAAAGTGATTTAAAGTTTTCATTTTAAATTTTTGACTTGTAGCCATTATACCTGTGAAAGCGGAAATGTATTGCTTTTAAAATGTGCATTGTATAATAATATTGCATAATTAAATTTCTGTATATGTATATAAATCTCATTAAAGGTAGTTATTTTCTATTATCAAATGCTAATTTCTTTAACTTCAAGGATGCTTCTTTTTCTTTCGACTAAGCTGCAGTTGAATGTAACTGGTAAGATAGAATGTATTCAAAGGTAGACGAAAAGATACCGGCGTAGTTAAGATACCATGGTTGACTGCATTCATATTGATAGCTAAATTTACATTTAAAACGACAGATAAGAATTCAATCTAAACTTTTATATTTAATGTCATCAATAATATTGGTCCTTATTGAATTGTATATCTTAACTAAACGTGTGTGTGTGTGGGAACCAGTCACTTGGTTTAGAATTTTTTGAACTAAATCGCAAGACATTTAATTTATGTAATCTCTGTGATAGCATAATTTTATTAATATCTGATTAAAGTTGTATAAAAACAAAATTTCTTACTTTTTCTCAAAATTTAATATTAAATATTGTGTTTTTAATATGTCTAGAATAATTATTTTGACCTTTTTCTTATATATAAATTTTAGCACTACAGAATGTCACTTCGCGATCAAATTTTCTCAAAGTGTGTATTCAAATCTTCAATTATAATAACTTTCCATGTTAAAAATATTTATATAATTAAGAATTTTTTTATATCAACACTTCCATATTAATTAAATATCATATATAACTTTTGAACGCTAATTTCTATATTCATATTTGTAAAAAAGTTACGAAAAATAAGTTTAAAATCATGATAAGTTTAAATTTTCCAAAGTATTATTTGAATGCACTCATCAAAAAATATTCCAAACTTCAATGATTTTTAACAATTTTGAAAGTATATAATGTGTTTATTCTGTATGAAAAGTATAAGAACACAGTTAAAACTGAAATATCAATCCAGAGAATGTTTTTATGATACAAGTATTTATTAAAATAGATACAAGTTTCAACGAAAACGATGCACCTGATATATTAATTTTCAATTTACCCGATAATAACTTTTGTTCTCTAGTGATATATCTGTTTTCCTTGAAACTTTCAAAATAATTAATTCAGTAAAACACAGGGGTGTAGCTACCACCGTATCAGTGATACGGGGCCCTTAAGCTACAGTGCCCCCCAAATATGCATGCAAAAAATTATAAAATGTTCAGGGGTCCCGAAGAATAAATAGCCCTGAAGTAATTCTGATTCAGGATCCTCTCGGGACAAGCTACGCCAAGCGATAATGTAATAAAAAAAGATTCATTTTGTCAGTTTACTGATCAGTTGTTTAAATAAGTCATATTCAGAAGCAACTTGATGGCCATTGGTGATGGATCTCTTTATCTTGAGCCCCCGTCGAGTGACGAGGAAGATACCTGCGTTGGCATTTCAGGTCTCAGACTTTCATTCCTTGCCAACCGGAGGATTTTTGTCCGAAACAGATTTAGAATGTGTTAATCAGCCCCTTTACATGACATCTCTTTGAGGGTGTCAAGACTGGAACCCACATCTCGACAGAAATAAAGCTGGCCATGAACTAGCGACATATATATGGTAGATTGAATCGAAAATTTTTTTTCCAGAATTTCAAAACCCACCTATGCGGCAAAGATGTTCTATGGTATATAGATAAAAAGAAAAGAGGCAAATTAATTAATATTTTAATGTTAAATACTGCAACACAAGAGTAATGAAGTTTAGGCATTTGAGTTTTTTTTATTGTGTGTGTGTTAAAAATTTTAAGCAATTCTTGTGTTAATGCAAAACTTGCATTGTCGTAATTTTTTTAAAATATTGCGATGAGGGACACAACAATAGTAACAAGAAAAACCTGTTGGTGTGGTAGTTAAGAGAGGGGTGTCAGCTCAGGTGTCGTCCTCATCACTTGACCATAGTTCAAAATTACGAGGTCCGTCGCTTAAAGCTCCTGTGTGTGTATAGCTGAACAGTGTGACGTTAATATATTCAATTCCTCTAATATTCACTCACTCACGCGAGAAGAGAGTTGGATCTATAAAATGTTGCAATGTACATTTTGCTATTAACTCTCTCTCTCTCTCTACTCAGTACTCCTTCATCAATTATCTCTTTTAGTAATTTATATTGTAGAATAATAATTATTTTGTGTGTGCGTGAGTCAAATCATCTAATAATAATTAAGTTCTTTTCAACTTTTTTTTGCAAAAATCTACTCCTTTGTAACAATACAGTAATACCCCGAACTTGCGCGATAAGTGAGTGGGACTGAGTGATAACCGAGTAAGTGGAATTCGCGTAAGTTGGGGTATAATTTTGCATACAAATACATACAATTCTCGCATACAAATTATTTTTGTTCTGTCCCGGAGACGAAAAAAATAATAATTTAGAAGGAAAAAAAAAACTTAGTAAAATCGTAGATAACACAAATACAAAATCGCAAACCTATATTATTTTAATGTAGAGGGTTTCATAAAATCTAACATTATAGTTTAAAGCAGAGGTTCCCAAATATTTTTGTATCATAGACCCATTGCCATATTTTTCGGGTTTGGGTAGACCCCTAATTACTTTAATATTAAATGTTTGCAAATTTATCAACTTAAATGTATTTTTGACAGCTGGTATAGAACTATACTTTCTTTAAAAGATTTGAATTTCTAACTGTAGTGAGGCACAGTGTTTAAGACTTAAGACACACGTTAATTATTTAAATTAAAATTTAGTTAATACATAAAATAACTGTTACATAAAGTAAATGAGCAACAAACAAATGCTTTTAATAGGAGGGATGAATCTGATTCTTCCAAAATTGCTGAAATCCGTTTCTAAACTTTTAAAAAATCTTCTTACAGCCTATTCCTCTCAGTTTCATTTGTAATCTGACATTTGTTTTTTCTTTCAATGTGACCATATTAATTCATTGCCTACCATACCATATATAGTCAAAGCATTCTCAAACTTAGTTTTAAAATCTGAATAAAAAGCATTTAAATGTTGAACTTAAGTTAAAACATCATTTTCCTGGCAGATTGTATGTGACAAATTAAGAAACTAGGAAATTTCGGGACGTCTAATATTATGCTTCTTAGCTAAATTCTGGCAAGAAACGCTGAAATGGTGGCCCTTATAACTGCTAATTATAACCTCATTAAATTTAGTAAATAAATCTGTTTAATAGGTAAATCTGGTTTCCTCTTGATTAAATTTTCTTTTAAAAAGTCACGATTTGGTTTAATGAGAGACTCTATCGTAGACCACCATTTACACCTCATGGACCCACTAAATTATTTTTCGCTGACATAGACCCTTGCATGTCGTCATAGACCCCTGGGGGTCGATGTAGACAACTTTGGGATCAAAGATTTTTTTCTCCAGCAAAATTTCCTCGAAACATGCTAACAATTCTTTTATTCCTTGTTTTGTTGAAAAAATTCCTCTCTTCGTTAGAGTCAGAATTTTTTAAAATTTGTTACCCTTTTTCAATTAAATGGAGGTCTTCTGTGTCAAATTCCCAACCATCCTTCGATCTTCTGATTGAACTGGGTCTATGGACAAGTTCTTCAATGTCTTACTCTTGCTCATGTATTTTTACGAGCTCATTAATTATCAGCTTCTGATAGTGGGAATACAGCAGCTCTTGAACGTCATCACTATCCTCTAAATTCATTTGTCTTTCAAGATCGGCAACTTCTTAAATCACATTAATAAGATGTGTTTGAAGAAGTTTCTCCAACTTGCCATTTTTTCCCTCTAAAACAAAAGACGAATCGACGAGATTTGAAATCGCTTAACATTTTAACGCAAAACATTTTTAATTTAAGGATTTTAAAATTTTTTTTGGGGGGGGGGGGTGCCTTCTATATGTGTACACTATGTAAAACAGATTTTGTGATGAACATTTCATAAAAAGCTAACCATTTAATTCTTTAAGGAAAAACTTAAAATTTGTAAAGTGATTTTAAAATGCTACTCCTCCTACAAAAATTTACGTACACGCAGAAAATTTGATTTACAAGTACGACAAACTATGTATAACAAAAGTTAGTATGTGTTTTGCGATAACATGATTGGTATTCATACAATCCTTTTTGTTTGTGAATGCTTATTGAAAATTCCTTAAAAAATGTATAAATTCTGAATTTAATTATTTTTTAAAAAATAAGCACTGCTTTGATTCAAAAATGCACATACCAACTTTTACAAAACATGCAAAAAAAAAAAAAAAAAATTCAAACCATTAGGCACAATAGAAAAAAAAGGCCTTAGCATTTTAAATGAAGACAAACTAGTTATTTTATCTTTCTCTGAGATAAGTAAGTTTAAAGTTTTGATTTGCCAGGGATGTGAGTAAAACCGATCGTAAAAGCTATTATAATTCTGCCTTTTTTAAGTTTAGAGCTTTCAAATTTTGTGAGGTTATAAAAAAGTATATAAAAAACAATTTAGGCTTTAAAAAAAATTAAATTTGGATTTTTGACTAATTTTTGTGAATTGAATCGTACTGTGTCCCCTTAACACCGGCTTCACGTAGGTCAAGGTAATACTGTATTAAATTTTGAAATTATTTTTCTCTTAATCTCCTAACCATGAAACATCTTTCCACACATAGGTATGTTCTGATTGATAATTTTTTCTCAATATAACCTCGATCCATTCTAGTATTTTAGTTTCATTTTAGTTTTTATTTGTTATTTTTGGTTGTTGGTTGACTAATGCAAAACAGGCTTCAAAATACTTAACTAAATAGATAATTTTTCTTTGACGTGCTGCTTTTCTAGCAATATTTTTAGGAATTAAAAATAAGAGAGAAAAGACGGATTTTAACACTAATATATATATAAAAAAAAACCTATCAATATCTTTATTCAAGGCGGTTTGTCTCTTTCCTAGCTGCGCTTACAATAACCTCCCTTCTACCTACGAAGAAATATTATTCCGCCGCAAAATCCATTTGAAGTCGAGGAGGTGAAAAATTGAGCCAGCGAGCTGCGTTGATTAAGATGCACGACGAGATGCAAACTTGCAAAGTAGCAATTCCATCTCGGCAAGCTTTAATATCCGACCTCGTATACAGAATTGTAACTTAAACCATCTTTCTGGCACGCCTGGGAGAGCGAACTTCCACTTTGCATGACGAAACTTTTGGAAACGCTCAATGAACATGATTTATTGCGCCACCGAAGAAGTTTCGTCACGAGGCTTGGGGACTTACTACATTAAGTTTCGCAGTCAATACTTTCTTCCTACTTCTTCCTTACTTTGCATAAATGTATATGCATATGGTAGCATATAATTGCTGATTGGACCTTTACCTTTTTTTTATTATTCTCACTCACTTCCTTGCATACGATCTTATTTATTTTTATTTGTCATTTGGAGGATTGGATTGCTACCTCTCTTAAATTTCCATAATAATTTAACTATTATTTAATGTGCTGCAAAAAATATGGAACTTTATACAAAATACTCCCCACTTATGTTTTGTTCTTGTATTTAAAAAATAGGAAGTAATTACATAATCTGGAAAATGTCTGATATTTAATTGTGCACATTATAAGATATAGGAGAGGAGTTCTCTTTCTCCTTTTTAAAAAGGAGAGAGAGAGTATCTACTACACTAATACCTCTCCTACTACCAAATTCAACATTTTCCCCCTTACTATTATGCGGAAAGTATAATTTATACATATTTATTACTGATATATGAACATTAAAAATGCATTTAAGTCCATTATAAAAAATAACAGATTCAATATAACAAAAAGATCTCTTAATACTTTGTTGTTATATTTTGCTTAAACTTTGGTTTACTTCGTTGTAGAGAATTCTCCACTAGAAGTGGCTCTATATTTTAAAGTTATAATACTGTTAGTCAGTTGCGTAAATATATTGAACTATTTTACATAAAAATTTAAAAACCTCAATTTATGTTTCGGAAAAAACAAGAAAATACTTCATTAAGTTGAATTACGTAGCCGCGGTAACCCTGTGTTCATGGTCACGAACTTGTTGCTGGCTTTAACAAATTCTAAGTCCTGATGCCACTGAAAACCCACCGGATAGAGGTATTGATACTTTAAATCTGTTTGAGACTCAATGTTTCCACCGTTATATGGCATGGAAGGTTGGAGTGCGAGCTCAATGTCGTCCTCGTCGCTTACCGAAGTTCAAAATTATGACGGCGGTTGACAATAACCCTTTTTCTTAGAGCTTCAAAGAGTGACGTTAGTATAAAAAGTCAAATCAAATTAGGTTGTTTCATAATATGAGTTCTCTAATCTTAAGATAACTGTAGGTACTATATTAATAATCTAAATCTTGAAATGAATTATTTATTGAATCGTAGTGCTGACATTTATGCGTAATTCTGCTCTTAAAATATTTGATATAAAATATATGTGCTATAGAATAAAACTACACTCAACGTATTTAATATTATGATATATTTATACTAAAAATACTCTTTAAATATTAAAATGTAATTTATTTATTGAATTGATCTTCCATTCCATTGATGCTTAATTTACACATCTCAGTGTTCATCAAACTCATTACTCAATAAAAATACAAATCATTAATTAAAAATAGAAACTTAGTGATTTATTTCTTTTCTCTGAGCCCATTTTTTCTCTCCGAATGCTATTAAAAATACTAAAAAAAACTATTTCTGAAAATAAGAGAAAAGTTATTTTAACGGTAAAAATAGCAACAAGTTATAATCTTAGAGGTTTATGACGTTAACAATATATTACACGTCTTTACAATAAGAAAGTGATATTTGCATTTAATTGCATCTTGACGAATAAAGTTTAACAATAATACCTTGATTTCATGATTTTTCGTGAACGTTTTTGTCATTTTCATTTGATGCGGTTATCTGATTTTACTGTCACACAAATGCTTTATTGTTCAGATTTTATCTATGTCAGCTATTTCAAAAAGTTTTTCTTTCTAAATAATGAAAGATATGTCTAGATATATACGCGCTTTAAAATAAATACAGAAGCTTTTCCATATAATTTCCTGGTTTCCAATGTTATATAAGCCTGACAAATAATTTTAAAAAAAAGGCATACCTTGTAACGGATTGTAGAATCTATCAATATAAACTATGCAGCATCAATATTTTTTCCTCTTCACTGGCCATTATTCTTAGAACTTTTCAGAATCTATCGAAGAAAGAAAAAAACTTATTTTATTTCAAGAAAAGAAAAGTAGATTAGATGCAATACAATATATACATCAGATTTATTAAATCTGCAGCACAACTTTGAGGAGAAACTCTTTTTATTAGCGAAAAAAATGCATGTCTAATTTTTAATAATATTCATGTGCTATGTAGAAATGAATCTATAATCTTTATTATTATTATTATTTTCATTTCAAAAGAAAAACTGCGCAATGAAACATAAAAATAATACGAAACAAAACCTACAGATTCTGTACATCTGTCTTATTATTTGTTACTTAGTATATCTTACTTCTACAAACAACATTACATTTCTTTTAAAGATGTAAACTGTAACATCTTGATTTTCGATACATAGTTGTTTATTTTTAGAGTATTTATCTAAACTAGTAGTAATATTCCCATTTGGGAGTCATGAATTCGTATAGTATATCTCTTGATGCGAAAATCCTTTGTTCATATAAACATAATGATAGTATACAATGATATCAAGATCAATTTTTACAATTGTTTATACCTGAGCCTTTTCAAAGGAACTTATATAGGAAAAGTTTCATATGGATTCATAACACGTAATTCTTCTGCATAAACATTTCAATTCAAGTGTGACATATCGTGATATGATCGAGTCATTAACTACGGCATTATTTTGATGTCTCCGTCAGAACATCTCTATAGATATTTGTTGATACATGTATTACCAACATTTCTGCAATTGTTGTCATCAAAAGTGTGTATGAAGTTTTATTGTACAATTAATATCAATGCTGAAATGTAGTTTTAGCTCTAGCTAATTCGTAATACTTTGTCATTTTAACTCTTCGTTCTTCAGTGATCTTAATTCACATTTGCTGAATATTAATAATATGTAACTTATTCTTAAATTTGTATTACTTAATTTGGTAGAAATTCTATTTAAAATCTTTTTTTTAAACTGAAGAAGGTACTACACCTTTTTTTAAATTCATTTTATTAATTAATTTAATGAAGTCGGACCTCTCTCTCTCTATTTAACGAAGTTGCTAATTCCCCTGAAAAAAAGCTTGTTAAGTGGAAAATTCGTTAAATAAATATTCTTCTCTTAATATACTTTATAAATCGCATAAAACAAATTTTAAATTCGTTAAATCTATATATTGTTAAAAAATGTAATTTTTCACCCTTTTTTTAATGAATTAATATTTATTGTACATTTTTCTTACCAATCAAAAAAAAAAAAATCTTCAAGGAAAACAAGAAAAAAATGTTGTTCCAGGAATACACTGTATTTTCAACTTAAAAAATAATTTAGCATTAAAATTAATAAAATTTAAGGCGATATGGTACCCTAAAAATCATTAAACTGTCGAAAAAAATTTTATTGGCTTATTTGATACCCCGAATCTTTATAAATATGCCTGCAAAATTTCAAAGCTTTACCTGCATTTTTTCATTAAGTAATGGAGCAATGTTTGATGCTAAGCAGCAACTACCACGCCTACATTTCAGATTATTTGCTAGAAAAGAGCCTGATAAAATATGAATTAATTATTTTTCTAATGCGCATCAATGAGATTGACATTATATATGCAGTAATAAATCATTTTAAGAAAGAATCGTGCAATTCATGCAAAAATTCTAGTTTGTGAATTATTTACTGGAAGATCAAATGGATCTGGTCAAGATTTAAAAGTTGTGTGTGCTTTTTATGATATTATTATGAATGAAATTAAAACTTCAAAACGGATTCTCCCAAAGCACAAATACTAAATCTCATTTTGATAACTCAGATAATTAAAAATCTAATTCGCAAGAATAGACAAACTCTCCCATTTTTATATATTTGTTTTTGGTGATATAAATATATATACCATGTGTGCGATATTCAACACTTTTATTTTTAAAATATTTTAAGACATTTATTTAAACAAATGCATATATACAGTTCTTAGATTTTGATGTATTTTACCTATAAATTGTTATTTGATTTTGCTTTTATTCGTGTACAATATTTAACATGCGAAGGCTTTTAAAATCATAGAAATAAAAAATAAAGGCATAAACATCTTTTGTACATGCTGTGCATTAGCTCTGAACATGGAATTAGCTCTGAAGTGTGTGTATTTATTTTTTATTACAATTATTAAGATAAAGTTTTATGAAGTATTGATCTTTCATTCGTTTTTTTCTATATGGCAGTATACTGTTTAATTGTTCTACATTTGGGCATTTTTATATGGTAAGTAGTTTTAAATAAGCTAATTAACATTTCATAAACATTATATCATGCTATTCATGGAATGAAAACTTCAAACTCATATTTCTCCATTTTGAATTTTTGTACATATACTGTTATTCAAAACCCTAAGGCTTTTTTGATAATTGAAGTATGGGTTTGAAATTTTGTATACATGTTCTGAAATATATGTTTCCTAAAATTGTGCATGGAATTAGCTCTAACATATTTGGTACAGTTTCTAAAAAATTTCAAAATCAAAATTAATGTTTTTGGGGAATTTTTGGAAGTTTAACTATAAAAAAATTAATAAAAAATTAAAGAGCAGCAACAGAAAAAAACCCATGCACAGTTTTATGTAGTATATTATAAGGTACTTGGAAAAAAAATTTTGAAAGAAAAGAGACATATTTAAAAAAAGCCTTAAGGATTTAAAAATTGCTTAAAAAAGGTAAAAAAATTACATTTTACAAACATTTTGCAACGAATTAAAATTTTTGTATGGAATTACTATTAAATATTAACCCCTTTATCAAATACAATTAAAACCAATTATCAAATATTAAAAATAATAAAAATTGTGAAGATGGTACCATATCGCCTTAATGACATTTTTCTAATTTTAAGCCAACAAGCAATTTAAGCATTCATTTTTTTATAATCAGTACTTCTTAGTTTACATTACCATATACGTCCTTAAATTTAATTGCTTAGTAAAATCTATTTTTTTAATTTTTAGTTTTAAAAAAAAATTACGGCAATTCTATTGCTCTCGGTGAGTTAGGCGCACGGTACAGCCAGTTCAAGGTCAGTGATCATCATAAATTGCGTTAAAAGTGAGATTAAGAAATATTCAAAAGAAGGGAGGGGGAAAAAACGAATCACAAGAGAAAAAGTGCGTTAAATAAAAAATGCACTTCACTATTTGAAGGTCATTTTACGAAGAAAATAGAAATAAAAATTTTTGGTTCCAGGAAAAAGTTCGCAAAATTGAAAAATTCTGAAACAAGAGGTTCGTACAATGCAGGTCCGACTGTAAACATACAAAATGAATATAAAAAAAGTAATTAACTTTTAAGTATGTATAATTATGGTATTTTAGACAGATATTTTTTTCATTCAGATCTCGAGATAATATTGAATGTAATTAAAATATCGAAATCATTGTACTTATTCTCTTTTTTGAATCAATTCAGAGAAACACATTTTTATATGAATATACCCATTTACTTATTTTGTTCTGTAATAATAAGCATGCGAAATTATTTTCATCGCAACCAAATAATCAATTAATAAACCCTTTATCTGGTATATACTTTTCCCCCTTAGCTCGATGAATATAGTTCCACTATTTTCCTAAACCTGTAACAACCCGCAAAAGTGAAGGTCAAATTATCAGACAAATATCTATCATTAAAAATACACTTAGATATCTTGTGGAATATAAATAATTCATTAAAAATTGTGGTGAAACGAACACAAACACATGCCCACATTAATAATGGCTGGATGTTAAAAAAATTTTATTTAAGTGAATATACTTTCAGATAATTTCGCTTTGAATATTTGTTTCAGTTAATTATTTTGTTCGACTGCGTATAGTCTTACAGTTTTACTGTTCCAAAATCAAAAATACTTAATTATTTTTTACACGTATGGGTAGTTTCAAATTTAATTATTTATTAATTTGTTAAAAGGGAAAAAAATTCCTTTTCCGATAAGAGGTCCATTTGAAACTTTTATTATCTACCGAAATATGAAGTTTTTAGTTTCTTTTTCTAATCTTTATTATTGACAATAGACCTATTAAATTTTAACAAAAACAACATTTATTTGTTCGTTTAGAGAATTTTAGAATAGGCGTATTTTTTAATGAATTTTTATGACGTTTTCCTTATAATATGTGACTTATGGGTGAAATTTTTCCCTTTAACGTATGCAGGATTGTCAAAAAAATTTATTTTTTTAGATCGTGACTATTTTATATCATTTTGAAAAGACCGTTTCAACAAACAGAACAAGAAAGTTATGTAAGCAAAGTACAAAACATTTCCTTTATTAAAAAAATAATAATTAATTTTTGAGATTATTAAATTAAACTATTTTTAAATGATTCGTTTGTTTATTTTTAATACTTAGTTATATTTATATCCCTGTAGTTAAAAAATACTTAATAGTAAACAACTTAAAAATCACTCTTGGGAAATTAAATACGATAACTTCCGCGTTAGATTACGGAAAGGATTTATTTCAATAATATTTTTCACTAACATTAATTTTGTTTGATACAACACACACAATCCATTTTTTTTTCTCACTTATAAACAAAAATTCCCTGTCTACACAATAAAGTTTCATACCTATTATTTTAAATGATAATAACAACTGATTTTATTGACATCTCATTTTTATTTTTCCATTAACAATTTTTGGTTTTTAAAAATCATTTTTTTAACTGTATAATAAATATATACATAAATTACTAATAACTTTTACTAAATAACTTAAAATGCGTAAGAATTACGCTAAAATTATGCTACTTTTTATTGTTTGCTTTCTCTCTATTTCTATTTTGAAAAGTTTCTAAGAATAATTAATTAGTCTGTTCTAAAACACAAAACTGTAGTCTTATAACTATTTTCCCTAAATTTATTGAAATTCCGAATTTATTTTACATTTTGGACAGTAAGTAAATCACTTAATACACATTGTTTCAACCTGTACTGCCTTGTGCCTTTTAGAAATGAAAAGTTTTAAGGAAAAATGTATTGATTAAAAAATTGTTTATCACGTCTAATAATGAAAAGATGTATAATCAATGACATAATAAGAGAAAAAAATTAGCCTGTAAATGCATTTCTTCTCTGCATGTAATAAATTGTACATATTTTAAAATTATGTAATTTTTCCAGCTGATTATGAGGTTCCTAAGCATTCATGTCATTCAAGCTCTTTTAACTAACTTATTTCCGCATCATGTATTAAAAGTTATTTCTAATGAAAGAGATCGTTTAAATATCTTTTTTTTTCATGTTCTAACATATTTTTTCAGGGTTCTTTGTTAAGCTTAAGAAAATTTTTTCGTAACCATTACTTTTATAATATTAAAAGCATCATTCCTTCTTAATGGATTCAAACGTTAATTTTTAAAAGTTTCTAGTGGATTTTCAAAATAGTTCGTAATTATTAGAATTTAAAAACAAATAACACCAGTTACCCAAATGTGGTAAGACTATTAAGGTATCCGACTACTTGCAACTTTTTTTAAAAAGAAAATGGAGATATAAGGATTTTTTTTCCTTTGGTTTTTAGATTTATTTAGTATATTTTAAGAAAAATATGCTAAAATTAAGAAGAGAAAAAGAAATTATTATTACTAAAATGGGTAAAAATCGACAAAAAATGACATAAACGCTGCGCATTCTGTACCAAAAATTTATGAACAGGTTTTCAATTCTGATGTGTTGCTATGTTATTCATTTTTGAATTGACTTCCAGGATAAGAGGTATTTTAATTTTTACAAAAACTAGAGCACTTATTCTTTGTTATTATATAAAATTGCTTAAAAAAACAATGATTATATTCACATAAGGGACTGTCAATTTTGTAATAAAACAGTGATTGATAAATCTGAAGGTGAAAACACTGCTACTATTATACAGAACATGCACAAAATTTTTCAATTAACTATTATCAAAATTTGTTGAGCAATCGCTGCCCCGTTTGAGCATTTTCAAAAAAACATTTTCGATTAAAACGCATTTTAAAGTATGACATCCTGGTTAAAGTAGTGACATCTGCTTTTACTAAAAACAATTGCAGTTTTAGTTCTAGTGAATGAAAAATAATTAACTTGGTATTTTTATAAAGCTAATCAGATGGACTATAAAATAGAAACATTAAACAAATTGTCAGTTTTTATCAAAATTTTCAATTTTATAGTTGTCGGATACCTTAAGAAAGTAATCTCTCACTAGGATAAAGCAAACTATATTACTGTATGTGAAACTTACATTTCATGTTTTTAATTGTTCCAAAACAATTTACTATATATCATCGGTGTGTAAAATCTACATCTGTAGACTTAGGATTTTTTTCTGTATTTATAGGATATGTTTTTCGCATATTTAGAAGAAAAAGTAGTTCAGAAATGAATATTCGTTGGAAACTTTTCGTCATGAATCGTGGATAATTTCTAATTTTTTTAAGGTATAGAATTGGGTGAATTCTTATTGTTATTTTATGCTTTTAAGTTCTTTAAGACGAGTTTTCGGTTCATAAAATGTAACTTCCACTGCCATTAACAGGATGTTGATCAAGACATTAGTTTAATAAAACAGAAGTTTGATAAACTATGTTTTAACCCCTTAACTGCTGTCGAAAGCTGGCCACAAACGGTTTTCCCGTATGCTGTACTGGCACTGATATTTTCTTCATTCTATCTTTGATTTGCACATATTTTTAATTCTTATAGTGAGATTATTAGTGCTAGTATATTTTTAAGAAATGCAGTTTGTCCATGGTACTGAAATATACTTTTTTTCTGGGATATTCTTTGTGGTTAAGGCAGGAATTCAGTAAAGAACAGGGGCTAGCAAACCTATTTGCAATTTGTTGCTTGAGAAGAAAGGAAGTACTAAAGATAATCCAAAAAATCCGATATCATCTCTGTCCAAATTGCAATGTAGGACTGAGCTTCAAATTGTGGTGACACGCGAAGTCCTCAACCGTTTGAAAAAGAGGTACAGATATGAAATTCTGTGCGAGAAAATTTTTTTTAAAGATATGTGAAACATTATTCATAGCACATACAGAGTTTGCTTATAAAAGGCAGATATTTAAGGGATTTTGTGGTTTATAATTATAAAACAAAAAATAGTGGGAAAATTTTTAAAATTAAAAATTAAAGTAGAATTCTTCCATTTTCGCATTCAGTTAAGTATTATGCTTAGTTATATGGCAATTAAAAAAACGTGCCTTTTTTTGGAACAGTTTGGGTAAAAAAAGTGACCTCTAAAGGGGTTAAAAGTAATACATTCTTAATAAATTAAATATATAGATTACAAAAAAATAAAATAAACAAAAGGAATAGTAAAAAAAAAAAAAAAATGCCACGAGATTTCGATAGCATTTATATCAAAGTGATTGACGAGCTGTCTTTGGCTTTAGATAATTCTAGAATTATTTATCCTCTGAAATTGTAGAAACGCCTAAATTCACTTGTCATCTCCTTTCAGAAACGTTTATTTTGTAAAGTAAATACAACAGTTGCTCTCTTTCTTCAAAAATAATTCACCTGGAAGAACTCGAAGAACTTGGAAAACATCCTTTCAGTATACGAATTCTTTTATTTGGGTTCCCGCTCAACGCAACCCCTAATTTTATTCTTGTTTTCTTAAAGAAACTCTTTTCACCTAGTTAATGAGCTAATTAAAAATAAATCCCCGAGTCGAAGAAAGAAATGCTTGTTGAGTGAAAACCTTCTTTCGTTCGATAAGACACTTAAAATTGGCTGATTGTTAACTCGCATATGCCATATCCAAACATTCTCCAAAGAATTCACTAATTAGGTAACAATCCTCTTATTCGAATTTTTAAAAAAAATGAATGACCCAGAAAAAATTACGAGAGATTTAAATGCAACAGAAAACGCAGTAAAGATTAATTATGAAAATTTGAAACTGTGTAAGCAGAGTTTTAAAAAAATTTGCTGTTTTTTGAAATTTAAGTGATTGAAAATTATCTATTGCTTTGTCATGAATTCTAAATGCAATAAAAACGGAGAAGAGTTTTTATGAGCAAAGAATAAGTGCAAGAATTATTCTTTCCGTATATAATCTTTCACGAAAATCAGGAAGTAGCTTATGTGTAAAAAGAGTAACTATAATGAAAAGTCTTATCTCAAGATGAGTATCGATCTTTTCTGTAAGCCGAGAAAAAATAGGAAATAAGTAACAGAAAGAAACTTATTGAAGATAGGAATGACAAAACATAAAATTGAATGGAATATAAAAGTATGAAAAATTTCTAAGCTCCACATCGTCAGGAACATAATTTTGTTATTATTTTGTTATATCAAAATCATATTTTATAAAAAAAAATGTATCGTCATATGATAAAAACATGAATTAATAACAATAAATATATTTAAGAACAATCCATTCTCCTGTAACGAGATTTTCAGGGATTTTTTTCTATTTGCAATCCCTTATTCTCATGCTGTGTTAGTGATTTTAATTTCCAAAATATTATGGCCTAACTTCTCTTATCGATTATTCCTACCCATATGAATAACCTGTTTAACAAGAACTATAGCCCAGATTTTCTTATAAACCTTTTATTAATGCAGTAAACGTCAAATTTGATTAATTAGTTATCAGATTTAATGCGGTTCAATTGTAAAAGGAAGCACTGCATTGTAGTTATTAATTACTTCTATTAAACAATGTTTTCCTTTTTTATTTGTGAATAATTTTTAAAAATTATATTCTATGTTGTTTATTTCGGAGAATATATATTGATATATATTAAACATCTGCTTACAGATTTGATATATATTTTTATTACAATTTTTATAAAGTTGGAGAGTTGAAAAAAAGGGACTTTCATTCAATTTTCTTTCCCAGTTTTACCAAATAAACGAATAGTGGTATTTACATTTCTCACCTTTTTAATCAAATAGGTATATGCACACATACATGCATAACATATACACATATATATATATACCGTAAAATCCGGCGTATAAAGCGCACTTTTAACACCAAAAATAAGATCTCATCTCAGTTTTACCAAATAAACGAATAGTGGTATTTACATTTCTCACCGTTTTTAATCAAATAGGTATATGCACACATACATGCGTAACATATACACATATATATATACCGTAAAATCCGGCGTATAAAGCGCACTTTTAACACCAAAAATAAGATCTCATCTCAGTTTTACCAAATAAACGAATAGTGGTATTTACATTTCTCACCGTTTTTAATCAAATAGGTATATGCACACATACATGCGTAACATATACACATATATACACCGTAAAATCCGGCATATAAAGCGCACTTTTAACACCAAAAATAAGATCGAAAATTACGGATGCGCGTTATACGCCGGGTATAAAATTGATAGTTTAAAAAAAAAATTTTTTTTTAAAGATGAGCATTAAAAAAAAATTACAGTTCTACATGTATTGAAATACTGTTTATTTAAAATACCGAAATTTTTTTATTTTGTATTTTATTGTGCTCAAATTTGGTGCAAAACATTATATTAATCTATTTTTCCGATGATTTAATTTAACTTATAATTGCTCTTCTAATAGGAAAATTTAATTTTTTTAACACATTAGCTTTTAGAAATTTTAGAGACTGCAAAACCTTGCACTTTTCATTGAAAATATACATAATATAATAGAAAATAATTTCCTCTCGAATACTGTTATAAATACAGAACAGTGGAGATTCTTTTTTAGTTTTATTTATTGTACTCTTCTATGCTGATTTTTATTTAATCATTAAAAACAAACAAAATATAATATTTATTGTCAAAAGTGTTAGTTAATAATATATCAAAATTATTCTTTATGTAACGAAAAAGTCTTTAATTTTCTCCACAAATGAATTTCAGTATCAACTTCAGTACCATATTGCAGACAAATACACACATGGTTAAAATCATCTGAATGTTAGGTGATATTAAAACATTAAGTGGACAATTTGTATCATTTCTGAAAAAAAGATATTTATGAAATAAACATCTTTCATACATTATCTTTTTTAAATTTGATGAAAAATCGAATAATAATTGTTAAAATAACAAGGTTTTTCTAAGCAGGAACTGAAACACATTTTATGAAAATTAATAATGAATTTAGATAATAACGGATTCGAAACTAAATTGAAATAATATTGGTTTTAAATCTATCGAAAATTAAAGTGAATTTTTAAGCATTTATTTTTTATTTAAACTGTGATTATTACTTTTACCTTCTCAATCGGTAACGCATATTACTTAATTTTCTTTTTTAAAAATTGTATTTCAATGTGAAAAAAGAAAACTGCTTCGTCAAGTTTTAAATTATGCATTAAAAAAACATTCCCAAACATTTTAGCGAACAATTCTTTTGTTGGAGGTTCAAATCCAAAATAGCCTCTTTGTTTGAAATGTGGCATTCATATCCTAATTACTTATGATGTAAATAATCTGAACCATTGTTGACACTCCCCTCCCTTTCTCTTAACAACGAATAGTTGCATCAAATCGAATGGGGCACAAACACTGACTTATGAAAGAAAAGCTTTTCGGATTTAAAAAAAAATTTAGTAAGTATCTGTATCATTTCTAATCCCAATTTTATGTATCAATTACAAGTATTAACTGGGATATAATATCAAACATAAAAAAGGAAAGAAATTTGTTAAGTTTTATTGAGGAATTAAAGAAGGTTTTTTTAAAAAAAAAATTCTAATGGGCTGCGGATTGGTGTTTTACCATTGCAGACCTAGTACCAGAGGCGTAAAGGAGAATATTTGCCCCCCCCCTGCATAGTCAGGCTTCGGGTCCCCTAGAACTCTGGTGCCACTGCCTAGTACATTTCCCGGAAGCTTTTTAGTGCAACACCATAAAAGCGGATACCAATCGCCGCAAGAAATTTTGACGCCCAGTTTCCTCACCAAAGGGAGGCACTTGAGCTCTGACGATCCAAAGCTGTACTAGGATTTAATTTTCGCTAGAGCATCCAAGCCAAACAGACATTCTAGGGATCTTTTACATGCCGTATAACCATACGACATAGCCGCTGTCGGTTTTCTGCTTGAAGAAGTTATTCGATAAATATTTATGCATCAGCGTATGGTATAACCGATAGCCAACTACACATTTAGTTGAAGATTTAATATTTTAAAATTTTTATGTATATTTAAAAAGTATTTTTAATCTTATTTTCAGCTCTGATATATTTGTTCAGATAATTATAATACAAATTCAATAATTTCATTTAGTAATAATACGTATTTACTATTTCATCATTAAAAAAATGTGAGCTAGAACCACTAAATCAATTTTAATTATATTGTAAAAGTTTTAATTTCATTTTAATAATAATGGAAAAAAGTTTATATTTCTATGACTCATCGAGTTATGATTTGTTTTGTAAGTTGTAATCAAATTAAATTTGACTTACAACATCAAAAATTTAGAATGGAAGAGTATAAGAAGAGTAAGGAAATAAAAAAATATAAATAAACAGTTAAATAAATATTTTATAATCATGAGATCTAAAAATGACATTTCTTGTACGTTTCGAATTTCGAAGTAGAATTCTGAGTAAGTCACAAAGAAAAAAAAAATTGTTTAATGCTGAGAAAAACTAACAAATGCTTTGATTCATAAAGATCATGAATATAGACGATGTAAGCAAGTTGTAAAGCAGATTTCAAAACAAGATTTTAAAATTATTTAAAAATATTTGTGTAGACTTTAATATCGTAGACATTTTTTTTATCATGATTCAAATTCAAATTAGTTTTGAGAATAAATACTGTAAATTTATATAAATATATATCACATTATATACGAACAAGGATTAAGATAAATAAATATAAGCTACAAAATAAGTAAATATTGCATCTACTCATGATAATCAAATGAAGTGATTACCTGTATTTTTTTCGAAACATTTTTTTTTAAAGAAAAAGTACTCCAATAGTTTTTAGGTCTTCAAATTGATTTTCAGTCCATCAGAACTGCTATATAGAAAAATCTGCGTAGATATAAATAGATATGATTAAAATTATATATGATTTTATGTTGAAAAAATCACCGAAAAAAATAACACTTATGTTATTTTACTTTATAAATAATTGTTTGATTCCCTTTTTTTTATATTTTGCGAAAACTATTTGGGAAGTATTTTTCATTTATCGATATGAATTACTTCTAATCTGCACACATTTACTGCTTTTTCATCTTTTTTTTGCTTATATATTTTTTTTTTTTACCTTTATCTGAATTCCAATTGGGTCTTATATAATAATATACCCTTTTGAAAAATTCATCTTTGTATGTATAAATATATGTATAAATATCAATAAAATCCCTCTTTAATCCATTTTTAATTTAAAAGAAGAATGTTATTTTATGATACTTAAAATGTATGTAAGTATTTTTTCATTTCAGTGCAAAAAAAAAATTTGATTTTTGACCTATCGCAAAAAAAGCATGGGTGAATTACATTTTTGACTAATTAAAATAGACATTTATTCAGAGATCATTTATCATTGCTGTCATATTTTATTATAATTATTTCATGTTTGTTTATAAGACATGTCAATATATGTACTACTAAAAATGTATATAATGTTGTTAATAAGTTGTTTTGATTACTGAAGATACGAAGGATGTTCTAGAGTTGGAGAATTGCAACTTAAAATTTTATGAAGCCAGTACGAAGCTATTTAAAATAACTATAAGAAGGAATGCCCTATTAAGATTTATTATGCTAGAGCGAATTAATTATTCATTCTTTAGGGACTGACTCTGTAAGTTTTACAATATTTGAATGACACCTGAGTTAACCTTGAAAGTGTAAAAACTTTATTTATTAGGAGCAAAAAAAAAAAAAAAAATATCGCTACTTAATCCATTTATCGATCGTAATTTTAAGGAGATATTTCTTGCGAAAAACGTTGATAAAAGAGCATATATGGCATTTAAAATATCAAGTGGATTTCACGGCTGACATTTTGAATTCAAATATTTGCATATAAAAATGCCCTGTAGAAATTTAAAATTTTAAGTGAATTCGAAAGAATAGAAAATTTTCAAATTGTGTTTAAAAAACATCTTTTTATAATTTTCAGAATGAAAAATGAAATATTTATCTTTAAATGGTATCCTTTTGTATTTATCGCTTTTTTGATAAATAATTTCCAGCAAAAAAAATATAAACATTAATGAAATCCCTTCTAAGTGTTGAGAAAAGCTAGCAATCGCGCTGTCATCGGGAGATCGATTATTTTTCTCCCTTTCAGAACACATCTGTCCATTAGAAAGAAATAAAACGGAAACAGTTTCATTCTGATTCCGGAGCATAATTTTTTCCCAAATAACCTTGAGGCAGATTCTGCTCACACATGAGCGCCGTCAAAAGGTGTTGATATTAGCTCCGTAATCGGAAATCAAACGGGCATCGGCGTTTTTCTTTCACCCAGAGAGCTGGCTCATTCCTCGGTTTCCCATAAAACACCCAGTGCCGTTTCGCTTAGTGAAATCTATAAAAAGCCCGCTCCGCAGCTGTGTTTTGAGATAAGGAGGACTCGAGCTCTATATCGGCTTGATACTCGTCTAGACTCTTTCATACTGCAGCAGAGTGTTTATATTTGCAGGCGCCAATGGATTGCGCAGACGGGGTCGTCAGACCTACACACGCTACCAGACTCTGGAGTTGGAGAAAGAGTTCCACACCAACCATTACCTAACCCGACGGCGACGCATCGAGATGGCCCATGCTCTTTGCCTCACCGAGCGCCAGATCAAAATCTGGTTCCAAAACCGGCGTATGAAGCTCAAGAAAGAGATTCAAGCCATTAAGGAACTGAACGAACAAGAGCGACAAGCGCAAGCTGCCAAATTGGCGGTACACCAGAAGTCTTCTGCTTCGAGTGGAGGTAACAATGCCAACAACAATGATTCCACTACATCGGCAACAAAAACGTAAGGTCGTTCCTCCTCTACTTTTTCTTTCACATTGTTTTTATTTTTATCCCCTCCCTCCTTCCCCCATTCTTTTAGCAGCAGTGAGTGTCGTATATCTTCTGTTCGTTCCGTGGAGAAGATTTCAAGGACTTCCTTCCAAACATCCATGATTAGTCAACGCAAATTATTATTATCTCTTTTATTTATTTATTACACGAGACATTGAGGAACATAACTACTGAGCAGCGCATCTCGGAAAAATTCAGGGAGATCCAAGGCTTCAACAAAATCGATTAGTAAAGTTATTTTTAAGAGAAATGTTAGTTCAAAGTTTTGATGCAAGATAATATTGAAATGTAAAAACTGTGTTGAGGACTCATCCCTCTCCAAATGGCTTTAAATATGTAATATTTAATTATAAAGATATTTCAACGGTTGAAAATATATGCCTCTTATACTCACGTAATGAAAGCATAGCAAAATTTATTCTTGTGATAAAAATTCTTTTAACAGTGCTTTAAAAAAAAATGAGAGTTTTTTTTGATAAAATGTACATTACATTAATGTGCACACTCAATACAGCCTTAAATGATGCATCAACAAATAATGACACGCAAAAAAAGTTTAAAAATTGTTAAAAGCATCGAAATTAATTGCCAACGTAATTTAATAAATATTTTTTTAAAGATTTCAAAAGACTTAATTGATATTTTTAATTGAATTATGTTTATATTCAAATTATGCTTAGGATTTTTGCTCTTGGGAATGAAAATTATCCATCATGTTTTTTAGGAATGAATTTCCCTCTTTGGTTGTTTCATTTATGAAAAATAACGTCAAAAATGTTAGGAGATGGAAAAAAAAAACTGTTTTTTTTTCTCCACATTCGCCTATCTCTTATTTTTTAAAAACCGTGGTTAGAATATTTCTTTATAATTCGTTGTTTCTGCGGATCACTTTTTTCCCGATCTAATTATTTTAAAAGAACTGGTTCTTAGAAGTGAGAATTATCAGC
>BMAO01027148.1:0-41980 GCA_019973975.1 Trichonephila clavata | reverse complement strand
TAAAATAATTTTTAAAAACCGAAAATTCCCCAAGAGGACTATTAGTGAGAAGATCGCGGATATAGAGTCGTCACAGGTGAAGAAGATTAAGTGTTTATTAACGCAGCGTTATAAACTAACACGAGGAATATTAGAGGATGACACCTGAGCTGGCACCTCCTTCTCCAAACTACCCCACCACGCCAACGATAGGACTTTGAGCTAGGCAGATTTAATGAGCATAAGACCCCCTATACACGATGGGCCTTCAGTGGCACCAGGGCTTGAGCCCGCGACACGCCAGCCAAGACCATAACCACTGGCTATACGGAAAGAATTTCGGCTATCGGAAAGAATCCAGAGATCACCATAATTTTTCTTAGTTAGGGGGGCCACAAGTCCCACATACCAGTTATTATTAATTTACTGAAACCCAAACCAAAATCCAGATTTCACTATTTAAGAATCAGTTTTTCCTTTAGAGTATTAATTTAGATACCATTACCTGCTTGGTCAGGTAATGAACTGTTATCAATTTAAATCTCAATGGCATTATTAGAGATGTTTTTAGTGACCTTCAGTGTTAATTATATAAAGTAGACTCTGACAATGTATATGTAAATTACGGTGAAAAAGATGGTAAAAGTTATAAGTTAACTGCATTTAAATCGCATCTGAAAGCTCAACGAACAAGAGTTCGGTTCATTATTACAACTGCAATCTACCGTTGTTTAATCCTTTGATTGCCAACTACGAGATATCTCTTAGTAAGCCGAGTGTACCAAAACTGTCATGTACGAGATATCTGGTAATGTGTGCTGTAGTTTTAGATTCATTAGATATCTCCATTTGAGTTAGGAATTATTAGAAAGGATAAATGACAAATTTATATTGTGCAAAAAGCATATTAATTATCAATTTTTATTATTAAAATCATAACTTAGACGATTAGATAATAGCATAATTATTATAACTGTATGAATGTATTCCAAAAATTAAAAAAAAAATGTTTTGATTGTTGTTTTTGTGTGTATGATGAGCTTCAAAGCAAGGATCAATGCAAAGTGCTGGGTTGTTTGGACACACACTGAACAAAAATATCTACATATATATATCTCTCTCTCTCCTTACGTTTTTTTTAAAATTTTTTTTTTACTTTGTACAGATTTAACATGGCTTTGTAGGCATCCTTTCTTACTGTGGGGGAAGATGTTTCAAGTCATGAAAATCAGTTGTATTTGTGTTGTAGTTGTTGCTTTCTCCAACACTGCTGCCGTTGCCATCAAATAAATTGGTAATAACTGATTTCCTAAATTGACGCATCCTCATCTTTTCATTCCCTCGATTTCTTTGGTTATAAAACATGTATGCATTCTGCAGGAAGATTTCGAAGTAGCTTAGAGCGATTTTATTGTTCTAATGTGGATGGTTTTCCTCAGGTCTTCTAATTATATATATATATCTGTCCATTTTTATTACTTAACAATTCTTTATAGCTACCATCGCCTCATAGGTTTTCCCAGTGAGGATCATTACGCATCTGTATGAAAATCTGACATAACATAACACATCTGACTGTCCACTAGATGAAATTAGGTAACGAGCTTGTAAAATCAAACAAAATGAAAAGAAAATCTTTGTACAGTAGAACGTCGTTTATCCGAACGTTTATTATCCGGAGGGTCAAATATCCGAACGAAAGTCCGGATATGTTTTAGAACAATACAATGCCCAACAGTTGTTACGTGTGAGGCCAAAAGTGATTGGAAACCCCAAGGTGAGGAATATTTGGGGAATTTCAGTGGTGTGATTTAGTATACATCTGCGCGGATTAATAGGTCAGTTTGTTTCCAAGTGAGGGGTGTATACGTGCTCTTTTGTTGAGTTTTGTTGATGTAGAAACCTGGATGGCATGCGATGCAGAAGACTGTGGATTTCAAATGCTAATTAATGACGAGATTGTGACTTTCACGCAAGAAGAATCCGACCTTGTCAATGATGAAATGGATGAACACGAGCACAACAACAACGAAAGTAGCAAATGCGACACGCTTTCTGCTTTAGAGACAGCTATGGAGTAGTACGAACAACAGTCAGAGTGCTGTCCTACTCAGCTACTGCTGCTGAAGAGAATCAGAGACCTTGCAGTGAAAAAACGAAGTTGTACAATAGTACAGCGAAAAATAAGTGATTATTTTTTACAATCAAAGTAAAAATTGCGACATTTTGCACCTATTTCGCTTTTTCTACAAGCACGTTTCCCGCGCATGGGATGATTTTCAATATTTGTATAGTGTCCAGTATCATATACTGCATGGATCGCATTCTATTTTCGGTTATCCGAACAATCGTGTATCCGAACGGTGTCCGGTCCCAATTGATTCGGATAAACGAAGTTCTACTGTATATGAAGATTTTTATTGATAAAAACTACTCAACTAGATAACTCGTTAGTGGCACTCGGTACAGGAGCCTTAATCAGTGACGCCAGCTACGAATTAACGCCAGTAATTTTTATTTTTTAATAAAATTTACTGTAATTGCCATTACAATATTTTATCAGTAACTTAATATTATTATATTTTGTAAAATTTCATGTTTTCTTTAAAATAAAACCTTGGCACCTAGGGCAAAAGGCTCCAAATTTGCCTGGTAATGAATGGGTTAATGTACTGCTATCAGTTTAAATTTCAATTTCATCACTATTGATGTTTTCAATGATCTTCAGTATTAACTGTATAAGGTAGACTATGACAATGTATATGTAAATTTTGGTAAAAAAAGGGTTTACGTTTTAAGTTAAATGTTCTTAAATCGCATCTGAAAGCTCAAAAAATGATGTTCTGTTCTTTACAACAACAGTATTCTACCATTTTTTAAGCCAAGCATTCTGTTCCCATATTAATACCAAAGAAAATGGAACATTTATCGGATAGTGTACTGATTGGGGACTGTTTGGAAGCAAACTATTTTTGAGTATCAGCATTGCACACCCAATTTTAAGGTATGCGAACACGTTGAAAATGACCAAATTCAAGACAGATATTTTTGTTTTTTATTTTGTTGAATAGAGCTATCTTTGTCTTTACGAAACATACTTTGTTTTGCTTCTACGCTACCTAGAGGCCAAGTTACAATCAATTTTATAAAGTTAGAAAAACCGGAAGTGGGTTTTTGATCTACCAGAAGTGGGCATTTAAATTGCACAAAATCTATCATGGCGAGTCTGATAACTCAAAATATTACGAATGTATTTCTATAAACCTTTTGAACCTGATATTTATGTTATTTTCTAGAGAATGAACTAAAATATTTCTTATTGTATGAATACTTTTTGAGTTCTGGCTTGTTATTTAAATAATGGTTTCATAAAAAATGTAACATTTCTTATAATGTTTACTCAATCAGCTCTAAAATTTTCAAATTTTAATAAAAAATTACAATTTTAGTACAGTTTCTAGATAAATGCATCTAATTTGTTTTAGTAATACTTTTACTAATATATGTTTATTACTTTTTTCTCTAACTGCTTTGAAGTGTTTCAAAAATATTACTAAAATTTCACTTATACACTGCTGGCCACCGTAAATGTAACACCCTGAAGGAAGCACGCAAATAACATGAACTTTACAATATGCATTAGCGGAGGTGAGATATGCAAATGATTAGAATTTCAGCGCAGACACACATCACGCACGCCTGTGGCGCCACCTCAAAGCGTTATTTAAGGCTTGTAGATTTCGACGATTTCAAGTTCGACAATTGTGTTTTTCTCCTGTGGTTTTTTTCAAAAAACGATCAATTATGTCTCGTAGAAAACAGCGTTCAGCTTTTGATCAAATATCCGAGTTCGACTGAGAAAGGATAGTGGCCTACCGAGATTGTGGATTATCTTTCAGGGAAATCGGTAGTCGTGTTAGACGAAACAAAACAACTGTAATGCGGATATGTGACCGTTGGATGCAGGAGGGTACGACGGACCTACGTGGTCGATCGCATCCACCTCAGTGCACCACTTCACGTGAGGACAGGCAATTTGAGCGCTTGGCAGTGATGGATCGCTCAGTCACATCACGAACAGCGTGAGTCTGCACAGCACATTGAGTCTGTAACGCATCATTCAGTGTCTGCGCGTACCATTCGACGCCGTTTACTGCAGTGTGGTCTGTCCGCAAGACGTCTATTGCTTGGTCTACCCTTGACGCATAACCACAGACGTCTCATCCACCTATGGTGCGATGAAATAAGGATGTGGGCCGCAGAATGGAATGAAATTGTCTTTAATGACGAGTCACGCTTATGTCTGCAACACCACGATGGTCGGATTCGAGTCTTCAGACACCGTGGTGAGAGGATGCTGAACAGCGGCGTTATGCACCGCCACACTGCTCCTGCACCGGGTATTATGGTATGGGGTGGTATTGGATATCGCTCTTGCACTCCTCTTGTACGCATTGCCGGTACTTTAAACAGCCAGCGCTACATCTCCGAGGTGTTGCAGCCAGTTGTCCTTCTTTACCTTCAGGGCTTGGCCACAGCCATATTTCAACAGGATAATGCGCGACCACACGTGGCATGCATGCATTGTCCAAAGGTTCTTCGTCAATCACCAGATTGAATTGCTTCCCTGGCCGGCTCGCTCTCCGGATCTTTTGCCTGTAGAAAACATGTGGTCCATGGTTGCTCTATGATTGACCCATATTACACCCCCAGCTTCCACACCAGATCAATTTTGGCAACGTGTGGAAGCTGCGTGGTCTGCTGTACCCCAAGAACACATCCAAAGTCTCTTTGAATGAATGCCGAGGCGTGTGGCAGCGGTAATCTCCAACAATGGTGGCTACTCTGGCTACTGAATCTGGCAAGAACCACACTTCACAGAAGTCTATAAATTTAATCATTTGATACTTGGTCAACATGTTATCTACAAAATAAATTTTGTTGCGCTATCTCTTGTCTTTCTTGGTGTTGCATTTACGGTGGCCAGCAGTGTAATTGTGATTTTTGTAAAATTCAGGTAATTTATTTTAAATTTTGATAGTTAAATATAGTAATATTTATTGGTATTGAGTCCTAAAAAAGCATTTATAATGTTTTAGTATGCTATTTTGTTAAAAAGTACTCCGAACGTGTTCGGATACCTTAAGTCGTCGCTTTTATTGTACTTCAATCTGAAATAGTACTAACTTTTCGAGATAAATGTGGAATATTTCTTAGCATTTAATTAAAGTACAGTATCTCAGGCACATTAATATATATTCATGATGTGAATAACTATTAATGATTTACATTCCAAGTGATAGAAGAAATGTTAAATCTCTTAAATTTGAGACACAACCATAAATCTTTTAAAACTTCTCATGCTCTGGACCCCTATGAAAAACTGTCCCCATCTATGAAACTTAAAAGTAGATAGCATACACATTGTCAAATACTCGTGCAAACGGCAATCCATAACAAATACATGTGAGTAACTCAAAATCTTACAAACCTAGGCAAAGGCCGACTCGACCGATTGCAACCTTTCAACTAAATGACTAATGACTGTGTATGGTGGTAGGTCTAGGGCAAAACGTGGACGATGGTTCTCACATAATAGTGCAGTTTTGCCAGTCAGCATATAATGTTCAAAATTTCTAGCTTTTCAGAGGATATGTACGGAATACCATTAGACTGTTCAAGCTATTAGGATCATGATCTTACTGAGGTGGGGTAGAGGCCCTAGACCCAGTTGGCCCATGCCTTAAAAAGTTTCTGGATAAAGAGAAGATATTTTTCAGGCAATTGAAAAATGTTTAATCGAAAACAGCTTAAATTTTGAGGATCTTTTCAGATTAACCCAAAACGGAGCATTGATTTTAATAGGATAAGAACAAGAAAGGGCTGTAAAATTACGCATGAAAAAGCTAGATTAAAATAGTGTCAAAACTAATGATACTTTTCTCCGCTGTTTGATAGATCAACAAAACTTTTGAATTCGAATATCATTCAGAAATCATGTTATATTATTGCTGATGCCATCTGATCGAGCGATGTCAGATCGAGGTCCACTAAATTCCTCGTGGCAAAGAGCTAGTTTTTACGCCAGTCGTTATCCGCAGCTTTGAGCTTCATACAGGTGTGGTACGACTTGGCTTGTTTCCAACTCCAATTTTGAGGGAGAACACCCTCGGAGACGATAAGGAGGCCTCGCACCTCTCTTAACCTCCCACTAACCTCTTGAGAAGACTTGCGGTTCGATGAATATATAGAGTGCTCCCATGCTGCACAAGAACTATACATTTAAAAACATCCATGCCTTCTCTGCCACGGATCTTTGTTATACTAAATGTAATCAAAAAGGAGGTTGAAAGTGTCTTAGGGTTGCCTGCTTTAAAACATTAATTCATCAATAAATGTTCTGTCTCATGAATAGATATGGCATTGAAAAAAATATATTTATTCAATTTTATTACGAAAATTGACGCTTCGAGAGATTCTTGTTAAACCTGGAGGATTAACAGATATTTTAGATACTGCTCAGGTCTAACATTGTATCCGAGGTATACGTAAAAATTTTGAAGTGTATAAAGAGCTTCTTAGCCGTGCTATTCGGAACATGGACAAAGAAATAGTATGGAATTGCCTTTGTAAAAGTCTTATTCAATATCGTGAGAGATTGAGTGATATGTTCAGTGGCGTAACGGTGATTATTTGGCCCCCCCCCAGAAAAGTCAAGTTTTGGGCCCCTAATTTGGATTTTACAAGGGGTAAATACTTGGCGGTAGTCAGAATTTAGGGCCCCCCCGCAATGCGGGGGTTGCGGGTGTGTATGTTACTAACTGGACATTTGCATTATGCGTCGTCATACTACTCTTTCACTTAGTGTTACACTTTGGATGTCATTCGAATTACATTCCTCTTCCTAAAAGTCTCCCTCATTCAAGGCTCGATGCCTGTACTCTCAATGATTTCCAAATCGTCTCTGATGTTCTGGAGTCTGTTTGCCATTCCTGTACCGTCAAAGTTTGTCTGTGCTCAAGTTTCAACTAGACAATACAATCAAGAGCCAAAACATTATGACCACCTGTCAATAACGAGTTGCCCCACCTTTGGCGCGCAACAAAGCTTCAACCCGCCTTGGCATGGATACCACAAGTCCTTGGTAGATGGCCGGATACAGATTGTACCAGATGTTTAAGCAACGGTCACGCAAATCCGAGAGCGAATTGGTGGTCTTTGAACTCTGAGCTGCCGTCCCATGACATCCTAAATGTGTTCTATCAGATTGAGATCCGGTGAGTTGGGCTACCAGGACATTAACTGGAATTCAGCATCATGTTCCTGGAACCACTCCAACACAATTTTACCCTTGTGACACGGGGCGTTGTCCAGTTGGAACATTCCATTTCCAGCTGGAAAAACAGAGGCCATGTAAGGGTGCAACTGGTCCGCAATGGTGTTCAGATACCCTGTAGCATTCATATGGTCTGCTCTACCACTACCACGGGACCCAGAGACGCCCAAGAGAACGTCTCTCAAAGCATAATACCGCCATCACCAGCCTGTGTATGACCTACTGTACATTGAGGGAGCAACTGTTCGCCTGGAAGACGGCGTATCCTGACACGGCCATCGGCGTGATGAATTACAAACCATGATTCATCTGACCAGGCAACTCTCGCCCACTGATCCATGAACCAGTCGTGATGTTCCCGGGCCTAGCGCAGGCGCAGTTGGCGATGTCGCTAGGTCACCAAAGGCACACGACTGGGGCGTTTGCTGCGTAGCCCCATATCCAACAGTGTCCGCTGAACAATGTGCTCCAATACTATTCTACTTGGTCCTGCATTGTATTGGGCTGTCAGCTGAACCCCTGTTTGACTCCGGTTTTCTTCACCATGCGAGACAGTCTCCGACGAACTTTTTCTTTGATAGCGTGTGGACTTCCAGCTCCATGTCGTCTACTACTGGTTTCACCGTCATTCATCCCCTTTGCATAAGTACTAACAACTGTAGATTGCGAGCAACCCACGAGTCGTGCAGTTTTGGAAATACTTGTTCCGAGCCTTCGAGTCATTACGATCTGCTTTCTATCAAAGTCGCTTAGATCCGCTGCTTTTCGAATCACACACAGAAGTAAGTGAAAGAATGATTCTTCAGACTCTCCAGCAGCAGTTAAATACCACTTCCACCTGATCACGTGCCTTCCACGTCATCCAGGCGAGTTCATTGCAAAATGTAGGGGTGGTAATAATGTTTTGGCTCTTGAGTGTATGAGACTGCTTACTACCCGCAACAAAAAAATAATGGTTTTTACGGTTGCACTGCCTTTACCTTGGATCCGTCTCCAATTAATCCTATCCTGTCAATGGTTGATGAATGATTGATCCAGTATGGTACTACGTCAAATGAACTTTGACAACTTGTGGAAGCGTCATGATTCTATATTATCTAAAGTACGTTAAAAGATATTTCTTTCACATTTAAAGACTTTCACAGTAGTTATTGAAAGACGCAGAAATTATGTTAAATAATTTTTTTTTGACCTATGGATTACATCAGCTCTTCTCAAACTTTCAATGCTTGCGACCCAATTTTCAATCATAATTTTCATCGCGCCCCCTTCACACAATAAAAATGTATTGAAAGCAATAATAATGCACTTTTGATGTTAAAGCTACAATACGTGATTTTAATCATAAACCTGCACATTATCAAGATAAGTATTAAATTCGGTAAATGATAAGCCTATGTGAATCACTAGTAATTTTTATGAACTTGTTCTTAAATTAGTATTGTGAGTTTAATTATCAAATACATTGTGCAGTACTGATACATTTATAAGTATATTATATCAGTGTAAATGTGTATTTTATTTTTTACTATGCCAAATGTATAATTTGTTTTGCTTCCTTTAAATAAATTTGTAATTAAAAAAATTTTTTTTTTACTTTTTGATATGCTTGCGCCCTTCTCGCAGGGTTTTCACGCCCCTCTAGGGAAGCGCGCCCCACACTTTGAGAAGCGCTGGATTACATGAAAGTGTTGTATTTTGAAGGCCAACAATGGGGTGCATACATAAAAATACAGATGTATGGATTTAACACTATATTAAATGGTTAAAAATCCTAGGGTATGTATTAATTAAGTTTAGTCTGATAAACATAAAATTCCAAACGATTCATCCAACTTTTTAGAATTTTGTTTGTGTAGAGAAAAACAGAAAAAAAAATACACTTTTTTAGGAGTTAATCAAGTTTATAAATCATTTCTGATACAGAAGTCAAGTTCAGCTGCTGTTGCAAGGAGCATCACTTTGGTAACAAGTATTTTGAAGCAACTGGATTTTCAAATCCTTTCTGAAAAAGATTATTAAAACTAAAATTAAAAGCAAAGAAGTTTGATTGAAAAATTCGTACAATTAAGAGTGTTCCATTGCAGTTGTACCTCACAACAAAATAGTAAAATTAAAACAGTAGTAATGAGAAAGTACGCTTTTATGCTATACTAATACAGATAAATGAAAATTATTTTCAAGAATTTATATTTCTTTTTACTGAAACTGTTATTCTTATTTTTAGCAAAATATTGACTTTCCTCCTCAAATTATAATTAAATAGTAATTAAACGAATAATTATTCAGGGTTTTAGTAATATTGAATGGTACTTTTTCGTTTCGCCGGCGCAGGCAATAAAGTCGCTAAAAATGACACAACCGATGCCAAACGGAATCCTCCCACTGGTATAATGGCTTTTACATAGTACATCAATAATGGATGATAAATCAATGAGAACAAGTACTAATCAACATTTTTGTGTATATTGTGTGTTGTCGCCAATAATTCCTGCTTGGAAGTACCTAAAGTATTTGTAATTCAAATAAAATTTACATTTAAGTTGCTTACTTAAGCTATCTATCTGACAAATATAATATACAAAATGTTTTATACATTTTTCCCCCCAAAAGTCTATTTTTGTTTCTTATTAATCGAAATATTTTTTTTTTTGCAATTACTTTATATATTAGACCAGTCTTAAGGGTTGCATGGCTACAGCGAATGTGGTTCGAGCGGACACATAACATTTCGTGGTCTGAGCGGACACTTGGAAACTCATCGTGGTTTGAGCGGACACATTTTCTCCCCATCTCTTAGAACGGATTCGATTTCCGAATTACAGGGACAAATACATTTTTGCCAATCAAATTTAATTATTTGTATTAAATTGTTAAGGTATTATAATGCGAATGCATTTTAAACATAGCGAAATGTAATAGAAATTACAACTTTTAGAGAAATATTTAAAAATTAATAGTAAGTAACAATATAATAAAGGATATAAACCAATTTCAGGAATTTTGTAGAAAACTATTTTAGAGTCAAAAAAATATTAGAACGAGTGAAATTGCCATAAAATTAATTAGTTTCATTAATGTCAGTAAAAATAAATACTAGAAGTAAAATACACAAGATAAAAGTAGATAAAAGAGAAATAAATTCAAGTAAATAAATACTAACTAACCTTTACTATAAAGGCATAAATATCATTAACCATTGGATTTAGTTCAACCTAGTTACAAAACTTAAAGATTTTAGACATTTTTCTGAATTGTTTGATGTTTCGAATTGTTTTAGGATGTTTTCAATTCTTTCATTCAATATTGCATATGCTTTTTTCCTTTTTATTCCAGGGTCGCCTAACTCTTGAAATTTTAAATTAAAAGACACTTATTAGTTAAATTACTAAAAGAAGAGACACAAAAAGTGTCTTTTAATTTGAAATTTTGGAAATTAGGTTACCTTGGAATAAAAAGGAAAAAAGCATGTGCAATATAGAATGAAAGTATTGAAAACATCCTAAAACAATTCGAAACATCAAACAATTCAGAAGAATGTCTAAAATCTTTAAGTTTTGTAACTAGGTTGAACTAAATCCAATGGTTAATGATATTTATGCCTTTATATTAAAGGTTAGTTAGTATTTATTTACTTGTATTTATTTCTCTTTTAACTACTTTTATCTTGTGTATTTTATTTTTACTGATATTAATGAAACTAATTAATTTTATGGCAATTGCACTCGTTCTAATATTTATTAGACTCTAAAATAGTTTTCCGCAAAATTCCTGAAATTGGTTCATACCCTTCATTATATTGTTACTTACTATTAATTTTTAAATATTTCTCTAAAAGTTGTTATTTCTATTACATTTCGCTATGTTTAAAATGTATTCGTACTATAATACCTTAACAATTTAATACAAATTATTAAATTTGATTGACACAAATGTATTTATCCTTGTAATTCGGAAATCGAATCTGTTATAAGAGATGGGAGGGGGACGTGTCCGTGCTCAAACCACGATGAATTCCCAAGTGTCCACTCAGATCACGAAATGTTATGTGTCCACTCGAACCACGTCCGTTGTAGCCACGCCACCGTTTTAAGTAGTAACAAGAAGAAATAACTTTTTTTAAAAGATTCTATTCTAATTATGATCAAATAAATGTTCGTATCTTTCCTATAGTCACTAATTCAAAGAGTAATTTTTAAAGTGTATTAGCAAATTTTTTTTTCACATTTAAGAAATATTTTTTATGACTAGAGCTACTAGCAATAGATATCATGTTCTGTAAATACCTTACATGATTTAATACATTTTAGTTTAAGTTCTAAGTAAAACTTTAGAGCAACGTATAGTTTGGAATTTAAAGATATATCGTTATCAAATGGAATTATTTCGACAAGTATCAGTAATGATACAAGTTAATAACTGATATTGTAACTGAATACTAAGTATCCATTACGAATTTTTACTTTTTTTTTTTTATTATCAGCGAAGATACCAAATCCTTAATAAAGAAATAATTTAGAAAAAAAAAAAAGAAATACTCCAAGATCTGAATGAAATATTTCAAAATTAACTAAAAAAAAAACGCTTACTAAAGAATCCTTTAAATTCGTCTTTCAATCCCTCTGAAAAGGAAAATAAAATAATTGTAAAAATGTATTCATTTTAATAATTGTAGATGATTAATGATGAAGAAACCTTAGATCCTCTATAATCTACTTTAAACATATTCGTACTTAGACGTGACTGGAGGGGGGGGGGGGATACCCGCTTTTTTTTACAACAGAAAAAAAAAATCTCGCAAAAGTTTTTTAAATAAATTTTTTGAATAATCTTTTTTTTTTTTTCAAATTAAAAGAAATAATTTTGTTTTAACAAAGCTTATATCCTTTTTCTAAGATACCGTTTCTTAATTTTGCACTAAAAATTACCAAATACATATTTAAAAAGTACATATACTAGTATTGATTAAAGAAAAAAGCATTCCCCTAAATAAATAGGAAGAAAATGAAATTTCGAAGTTTTTTTACATTAAAATTTAATTTGGGATTTAAAATAACTTAGTAATCAATAGAGGGGAAGCCTCCCCCTAATGGGGAAAGAACCCCCATTGTGCAAATTGTACAACTATTCATACTCATTACTCAAATCGTAAAACTGTAATTTACATGTATTATGTAGTTCTATTTATTTCTTTTTTTCCCCTCAAAATTAGTTCTTATTACTCTTCTTTTCTTCATCACTAATACTGCATCATCCAACACTTCATTGATAAAGTCCTAAGATTTTGATAAACCTGCAGCTCTTGCAGCTTCCTGGAAAGATGAATATTTAATTCCGTTGATTTCTTATAAATCTTCGTATGCGACAATGAATTTCCTCTCACGCAGTAATTCCAGTCCAGGCTATCAGTGCGATATTTTTCTGTGAGAGTTAACAATAATGTACTATCGCAACCGCATTGGCAACGTTGTATGAAACGAAGCAAATGGTTACCAATTCGGCGCGTACGATGCAAGTGAGTTATCTTGATCGTTGGTATTGTTACGATAGTTCGTAATAAATTTATTACAGCATCCCGAAAAACTTTTTTTATATATGGTAAAAAATGAATCGCTATTACTTCAACGCATTGGTCGCACTATTTTATGCATGTTCTGCCCTTTTCTTCCTTTAAAGTTTTCTTACTTATGATAAGAAACCAGATCAGCAGAATAAGTAGCTTTCTTTATGGAAAAGCTCATTTTAAAATTTAATTCTCTATATTATTATTCTTTCTTCTTTGATGTTTTTATACTTTTCAATTTTTAATCGTTACATCCACGTACACTTTTCGTATTATCTTCGCATTTTAATGTGTGTAATTTCAATAAAAACATGATTTAGAGCGATTTATTGTTCTTTTAAAAAGGTTTATATATAAATATCTCTATTATTAACACACAAAGTAAGTATCAAATTTTAACTTAAAGTATTTTTTCGAATCTTAAAAGCACTTATTTTTCCAATGGTAATGTTACTGAAAATCGGGTGCGGCTTGGAATCGATCGCGGCTGAGATTCTAATAAATGCGGTATGTTTCAACTGGCCTTAACTTTTAGAACACAAATATTTTGAGAAATATGGCCCACATATACACTCCTCACGAGAGAAGTAGGTCAAACGGTTTTGTGCGAATTAATTAAAAAAAATGATTTATACTTTCCTAAGGGGAATATAACTATAAAAATGGCAATAGTAAATGTTCTGAATCATTAAGATCATTTCAGTTTTAAAATGCTCGTTGTTAAAATTAAGCTCAAATTAAAATTTAATAATAAATGATAAATATATGGAAAAAACAAGTAATATAAAAAAAGAATGTGCGTGCTTATCACTACACGATAGAAGTGATAACTTCCAATTTTGTAATGTTATTTCATGAATTAGTTAAGTGAATAAAAAACAAGGGGATATTAGTATTGTCATATAAAATTATTTATTAATTATTATTATGTATGGGAGAGAAAACCTAGACATTTGTGTGTGTGTGTGTGTGCATTCACTGTATAAGGAAAGATTCAAAATGTAAGTAATACTATCTGATGAAAACATTTCAGCATTTTCTTATATTCTTAAAGCTTTTCACTCTAAATCGCTTTTTAAAAATAAGGAAAGCTATCAATTGTAATGTACCAGAAAGTAATCTTTCTGCACATGCTCCATAAACCTCAAACTGGTCAATTCTGTCGTAGGCATCTTACAATTAATTATTTCTGGCACTTGGTGGTTTTAGCAATTTTTTTCGTTGCATTTTTATGGTTTCTTGAAATGGAAAAGTGTTTTTTAAAAAATATTTTATATGCAAAAAAGCAGAAAATAAAAAAATTTCAAAATTCCGAAATTTTATAAATTTTTAAAGAAGTTTTACAATATTTCATATCAGTCTAACTTAGTCGCGTTGGGAAAGATATACAATGTACTACTTGTACAATGTACAATGTACATATCCAACAGATTGTAAAACACCCTTCTAAATAGATATTTAAGTTTCTTTTTCACAACAAGTGACCCTGGAATCTTAGTTCCAGGTAATACATGATGAGTTCTGTGATTGTTCCATTCATGGGAAAATTTGATGGAGCATTTCAACATGACTTGTCACAATTCGAAATTAGCCCATAATTTTACGCTGAAAATAAAATAAAAGAACTCGATTGGCTTGAAAATTCTCCAGACTTAAATCCGATTAAAAACTGATGGCATATTTTCAAGAATGGTTTCGCAAAGATGAATCGCACGACAACAAAGCAGGTGATAAAAAGGACTATACTAGTATGTTTCCAAGATAATGAAATCAAGAACATGTGTGCTACTCTAGTGGAGTCAATGCCAAGACGGGTTGAAAAGGTCATTTCCGCTAAAGGAAGACATACTTCGTACTAATATACAGATTTTTCAGTCTATTTAAGGTATGTAATGATAAAAGCCTAAAGGTTTAGAAAAAAATCACATTTTTTCCATTTGTCTCAATTAATTCGAACGGTATAGTATCTGGTAAAAAACAAGCGTGAGCCATATTTTCATTTGAAACATGAATTACTTTTAGTTATCCAACATTTAATCTTGCTTTCCATCTGAATTCATTAAAAATACTTGCTTGGAATTGAGAAATATGCATTTTCTAAATGGTAGCACCATATTCGTGAGCATGTGGATAGTTATAGAGCAGAAATAAAAAATGTTTCTTATTATGATAGATTTAAACTGGAACTCTAAAATTATACGAGTTTCTACAGAGATACGAACTCTGTAAAACTTAAGTTGTATCTTTTTATGGAATGTGCGTGAGTTTTTTATGAGGTCTTTATATAGTTGAAAAATTGGCCTCATTTTAAAATAACATTAAAAGTGTGTACTTTTATTGCCTTGACTATGACCTTTGTATTAGGTTTATCGGTTTTTTTTATCTTTCTCTGTATAAAAAAATGTTTTTTGAGGTGCTGTAATAAATTTATTTATACATAAGGTATACCTAGTAAACATGGGTCGTAAAAAGTTCAACTTAATTGAAGAGGAGCGTCAAGAACTATTTGCCTAGGGTCCTCCTTCTCTTACCTTCTAGCGCTTTCTCGAAAATTAGTCAACGCCATAGATCGTGTTATTTCCACAAAATAAATGAAACAGAAAGCAATGTTAAAGTATTAAGCATCCATATGTAAATTATTAACGCTATTTTAAGATGAAATGATAATTGCATAATTATTACTAAATGTCAATCGTATAAAATGTACAATGCGGTTGGGGTCTGCAGTTAGTCAGACAGTGCCCCCCCCCCAGATTTACAAAAAAAACAACAAAGAAAGATAAACTACTATTTGTATTTTAAATTATATGTAATTTTCCTTCTTATTTATATATTAAATTTTAAATCTTCAATCTTTTTAAGTTTAAATCTTAAAATTAATCAACATTAATGTTTTAATATAATTTTTTCATCTATGCTATAATTCCTTGAAATTAGATTGGACTGTATATTTAATACTTTTATATAAAGTTATTTTACTAGTGCTTGTACAATGTTATATCTTATTATTTTAAGCAATTTCAAAATCAATAAATTATTCAAATATTTTCATTGCATTGCGAAAATTTAAAAAAAAATTGTCTTTTAAATGCGAAAACCTTTGAACTACATCAGCTAGTACTGAACCTAAATCCTGGGACGCGGCATTAAATATTAGTAAATGAAAAGTACACAATAGTTCATAAATTTGATACTTACTGCCCAAATCTTGAAAAAAGTTTTTGCCATCTGAAAATAAATATAAAAAAAAATTTAAGTGTTTTTTTACTGTAGACTACTGCTGAATTCGCAATTTAGTTGACAGAGTAAGGCCTGGTTAAATTCACATTAAAATATTCGATGTGACACATGATAAATTTATTGGATTTCAAAACTTTTATGCAGAGTGGTGTGTAAATCGGGAGAATTATTCCTTGTCCCCTTATGGTAGCTGGAAATTGTCAGATTCTATCTAAAATCTCGTGTGCAGCATGAAATTTTTATCAACCTTCTGTAAACTGTTCGTCATAATTTCTATATAAATAGGAGAAGAGTGAACTCACTCAAAATTCTCACTTACAAATTCATCACAAGATCTACAGCAGAGGCCGGCAACCTATGGCACGCGTGCCACATGTGACACGCAAAGTAATTCTCAGTGGCACTCTGCACTACTATACAAATTTGCCAATTTTTGAGTGGATAGAAGCTGAAAAATTTGTAACGGGCCTTATTTGACATACATCTTCAGAATTATAGACATTTACGAAATTACGAAAAAATTTGAAAGATAACTCTAAAGATAAATCTATAGCTATTTGTAAATTATTGAATGTCATTGCTGAAGAGATTTATTTGTTTGAAGAGAGAAAATGGAAGTACTCTGCTTTCCGCTTTTGCTTCTGCATTTGTAAGTCAAAAACATCTTTCCTCATATGAAAATTATTTCGAGTCCAAAAAGAAATTGTTTAACAATGGAATGCTCAGAATCTTGATTAATTGAAAGTCACAAATTATACCCCTGATTTTGCTATACCAAAGTAAAGAGATACATTCACTAGGTTCGCATTAAAATTTTTATTTATCTTTTTATCAAACTATAATGTGAAGGGAAATACTTTTATTTTACTTTGCCTATTTCTTTTATTTTAGTAAATATATAATTACAAATACATTCATATATATATATAATTTAATTTTTTTTAAATTTTTGATGACGAAATCGTTATATTTTTTTCTGTTTATTTATATGTTCAGAAATATCTTTAAATGTTGTAAGATTAATATATAATAAATCAGTAAATATCTGTATTATTGAGACCTCTTTTCACTATATCCGCATATATTATCACGGGAACCGAATTGTTTCAAAAAAATGTCCTACTGTGTGCACGCTGAATCATGTTGGTAGATTTATTTGGCACGCCAGAGTTAAAAGGTTGACAACCCCTGATCTACAGTCTTGAAATTTGGCAGGAACATTCCTTTTAATGAACAGAGATCTGTTGATTTTTCGAAAATTGACTCTCAAATGGGGTTGCGAGGGCGCTAAAGCCAAAAATTACCATTTGGAGCTTTTTAACTTACAAATTTTAAAACTTGGAAAAAAATATTTCTCTTCTGCTGAGTAGAGATACAGTAAGAACGGGATTTGTAGAGATCGACTCCTAAAGTAAGGGAAGGCAGTGGGGAAGATAGAGAGAGAATTTTATTTTTATTTTAAACTATTAGACTAACAAACTTGAAATTTTATAAGCATGTTTCCTTTGTTAAGTATATACCTGCTAAGAACGAGTTTTGACGTAGTCGAATCCCAAGAGAGGTTGCAGGTGCGTTATACATAAAAATCCTGTTTTTGAATATTAGATCTACAGACTTTAAATTTGGCGAACATTTTTCTTCTGTTAAGTAGAGATACGCTAAGAACAGATTTTTGCGGAAGGAGGCCAAGAGGATTTGTAAAGGGGTGCTAAAGGTAAAGAAATATCCATTTATGAAAAATTAGTCTTACAAATTTGGAATTTGGTAAGCATGTTTCTTTTGTTGAATAGAGATCTACTAAAAATTGGTTGACTCACGGGGGGATAGCAGAATATACTTCCGTTTTAGAAATTCAATTGCTGTCCTTTTTAAATCTAGAGGTGAATGCTATAAGAATAATTTTGAATACAATTGAGGGATTAATGCTATTTTTTTAGATAATAATAATCTTAAAATAGCGTATAGTTTAACGTCATGAAATACCCAGCGAAGCGTGCGGGTAGCGACTACTTATATTATGTAACGTAAGTTTTAAGTTGGGTGTAGTTGAAAGTATATTAGAGCTTCTAACTGTAGAAGGAATTTCCCCATTTTGAACCGCAGTCATAAAAGAGCAGCGACAGCTCCTCATCTACGCCATATTATGAAAGGATTCTCAGAACTTTTTTTGGTAAGGAATCTGGACTGGTACAAATGATTCTTTTTAAACGTTACTGGCTAGGAAATTTGCATTCTTATCCACTGAATTATTACTTATTATTTAATTATTTATTTTTTGGTTTAAAAAAATTCTTTTTTAAAGAGCCATCAACTCGTGATTCTTTTCATAGATGGTTGCGATTATTCTTATATTTGTCCATATGTATTATTTAAAACAATTATGTCTACTAAACAATTTTTTATTTCGTTCTTTTTTCATTTCTAATTAATTATTGAAAAAAAATTTTGCATGTACATTAAAACATTTATCTGGCTTAAAACAGTTCTCCTCATTAATTTGTTTTCCATTATAAAAGTTTATATTTAAAATCATTGAAAATATTAGAATCAGATTTAAAGCAGTAAAATTCCACACTTTATTGGGAAGAATACCGCAACTGGAAGACATCTTTTGAAGTTTCGATTTCTGGAAGCGCTAATTTATTCGAATACTTAAATTTGGAAACGCCCATGAGTAAACAAGAATGATGCACTCTTAAACTCCCAACAGATGTAGCGAAAATTTCAGTATTTCATGACATGCTTAAGGGTTAACGAAAAAGAGTGTTAAAATGAGACTTCTATACATGCAAAATAACCAAGATCAATTTTAATTATCAGTGTTAACATGAAAATTTTCTAGCTGAGCAAGATCCACTCAACCTTTCATCGCTTCAGAGTGTCCATAAATGAGTATCAAGTTTACTTGGGGACTAAACACTGGGGCTTTCGCTTCAGACTGACCAGCTGATCGGGACATCTTCTTATGCACCTCAGCGTCCAATGGTCGCGTATACTGAGATGAGCACAGTAGGACTTGACCGTCATGAGCTGTTGCACCACTGAGTTTAGTTTGCATGAAATCCCAGAATAAAGTTCGTATATTCAAATTATTTTTTTCGAAAGCCTTAAAACTTTAATTTTCAATATGATATTTTGGCAAGAGTTCTTTTGGTATAGAGTTACAGAAGTAAAAATATCTGCGATAATTCTGAGATTTTGAAGGGCTGTAAACTTTACTTTGAGTAAGACTTGTCTAAATGTTACAAAAAATATTGAATGGAACATGACAGTTTTGATTGGCAACGGAGCTCCCCTCCCTGCACACGCATAACGACCCTTTGGTAGCTTACTTATTTTGTTTTAATTATAACTTGAAACTTCTCTCTCAAATGTTTGCTCAATTACTCACATAATATGTTATTTTTAATTTAGCAATTATTGATATTTATTATATATTTTTTGACTTTGCGTATTATAAAAATATTTACTTACCTTTACCGGCTTTCGACAATTTTAGAAGTCCACCTAATATATCTAAACCACCTTTTGCATCACCTATTTAAGAAAATTAATGCATGAAAACACATATTTTGGAAAAAGTATCAATAAAAAGAATGTTAAGAAGAGACATTCTTTTATAAATGCGAGGGATGTGTATTAGTTAAGTGGGTTCGGCACGTCCATTGGAGCCCATGTTAAATTTCTTAAATTTATGTACCTTTTTTCAGAAACTACTGACTTCTCATAGATAACATTTTTACAGTAGTTTATGTGTACTATCAATAACACTTTAACTAAGGTTTTTGTCTTTTTGCTAAAAATTAAAGCAATTATGAATTTTTTTTAAAAATGTCTAATTTTTCCCCTCTAAAATTTAGTTTAAAAAAGCCCTATCTGAAAACGTTTGCCCAATATATCTTAATTCACTCCATCAAAATGTGTAAACATATTAAAAGTAGGCTCACTGTAAATTTGAGAATTATTTAATCGGTATTTTTGGGGGAAAAGGTACATAAAGCGAAAAATATTACATTTTTAGAAAACAGGCTTCAGAATAAAAATTTGTAATTTGATGAGCTTTTACTTTTTTTTGGTATTTTCCAGAACCATATGAAGCATTTTATTTACCTCCTACGCTTACAAAAAAGACTCTTCTAATTTTCTTTTTTTTTTCCCCCCCCCCATTATTTTGAACAATTTTGCCTTTTTTGGGGGGAGGGGGTCTCAAGGTGCTTTCGTTGGGCATCAAGAATCCTACGTGGGTCTAATTTTTTGAAGCATGTCACGCAGTTATAACTTGGTTCAATATCAGAATGTCTTAAGATAGTTAATTTTGCTATATGACTCTCATTAAAACTGTTCAATAGCCATACTAATACCTAATTTCAGAGTTTTTAATTCCACAAATATTGATCTTGGAATCACTGATCATATGGTGTAATTAACACCAAATCATGTACTCTCATACACTTTTAAATAAACCCAATACACTCTAATTTTCCACTTGAATTTCATATGGTTTCGCGCTCATCAGAAACTTATGCAAGGGGAAACACAGGTTCTCCTAGCAAAGCTCATTTGATGCGCATTAGGTAGTAGCTTCATTTAAAAGATAAACAAAAATACTTCTAATTATCGTACTTCCTCATATATATAACATTTTAAACAGAAAGATTTGAAATTTTAAAAAATAAAAAAAAGTAAAAATCGATAATTTTTTTTAAAAAAAAAATTCATGTGCCAGATTTTTTTCAACAATTCTTTCTTTTTTTTTTGTATCAGTATTGAGAAAAATGGATTTGCATAGCATAACCTAAATTTGCCAAATATCTAAGTATTTGTGATAGTCAATGATGTCCAGAACTATTTCCATGATTACGAGTCTAAAAGCTAAGCGAAGGCTTTTAAAGCCTAAGTACATATGCTCCAACTTTTTAAATATATGCTGTAAGCTATTTCCCTAACTCAGCGGTGGGTAAATATCTGCCAGCATGCTATTTGCGACCCACAAAAAATTTTCAGCCAGCTGCCAAGACATTCAGAAACCAAAATATAGATAAAAGGCTCTCTTTATCTAGGAGTTGACATATATTTGACAGCAGAACTCAGGATTCCGAACAGTACAGACGTATAGTCTGAGCTCCGATTCACGATGTCGGAAATGGATACGGATCTACTGCCCTTAGGCACCATTTTTTCCGGAAAGATGATTAGAGTTACAATCACAAATCGAAGGAATGGAATTATTCATCACTTCATTCTCAGATATCATGGATGTTCCTGACTCCGAGCAGAACCAGAGACTAAAGAAGATCACGAGGAAAAATATCACCGAGCATACTCAAGATAAGGATGCCTTGGTTAGTGAGCTTGCTTCTCTACCCCCATGTGCTAAACCTAATTGCAGTTCTCATAGTAATTCTAGACTCTCTCCACACCAATGGTGGACGTTACTAATGCTAATAGTGAAAATCCCCAAGTAAGCAATAACCCAGAAATTATTCCTGAAACTAATACTCCAAAAAGCAGCAAGAAAAAGAAAAGAAAAATTAAAAAAGTCGTCACGAATGACTTTGTCCTCCCCCTAAAAAAACTGCAATACCTGTCTCTCCTACTATCAGCAAACCAGTCGCTGTAAGCAATAGTTTTTCGGACCTGGAGCCCGAGGTTGAAGAATCAATAGCAGATAAACCTACCCAACAGCCTAAACCTCCCTTCCCCTCCCCCAATTTATTTAAAAATAAAAGGTTATCGAGCCGAAATAAACCAATATATTTTTTTCGGTTCAGTTCCGGTTTTCGTTCCGACCAAAAGATTTTTTCCGGTTTTCGGTTCAATTACGGTTCGAAGCTCTGATTAAGAGTGCTTACAGCTATAGATATTAAATTAGCAGAATAAATAAACTGAATAAAACTTTTGTACTTTATTTAATATTTATTAATTTTTATATGGTACACTTTATACCTTTACTGAGATGCAAAGTTAACTAATGAATCAATCATTTTAAGAAGGTGCGAGCTTCAGAGATCATCCTTTTCTACAATGTGGCTCTTGAGAAAAACCAAAAAATCTGCCCACCCCTGTTCTAATTGATCATAGAACAAAATATATAAATAAAGAATTTTACAATAAGATGAATCCGGATCAAACGTTAACATTAAAAGTCAAGACGGTAAAAATATTTGCGTTTTATTTAAAGAATTATCAATCAATATCTTACTACCTTTTCAAGTCAGATTCATATAAATTATAAGATTTAGAAGTAATAAAGTAATTTGCTATGATATATCCCGAACATGGTAATTATTGCATTCGTTAAATTTCATAACAAATTTATTAATATTCTTAAGCGTGTGTGCAGTTATATATTATTAGACAGATATTGTAACTCACAAGAGAAAAATACCTAAACATTTATAATTATTTTCCCCACATTTACACATCTGAAGTTTAATCAACCTATAAAAATCGAATTCAACTCCGATCCAGTAGAAAATCGAAGTGGTCATACGTTGAAGCAATATTTCTCAACATTCAAACGCCTATGAAATAGTGCGTTATGTACAAAAATTCAATATATGCCCATATATTTATTGAACATAATATGAAAGTACATAATGTTATGGTCATGAAACGAGGACCTTAGTTACTCTAAACTATTACTTTTGTCACACCAAAATTTGTAAGAAAGTAATTTGTATTAAAAATAATGTAATACAACTGAAAGGTAACAAACTACAAACTCTTTCACTCTTCGAATATTATGAACTTAACTAATTAATGCCAAAAGCAAATTTGATACCAAATGAATATTATGGTTCTGTCTCAGTTATCGACTTTCAAGTAGCCTAAATTGTGAACAAGGATAAAGTGATTATTTCTTGAATATTATATGATATATGATGTGAGTTTGAGAGTTAATTTTAGGATTTCAAAAACTTGCATGTAACTCTGAAGAAAAAGCGAATCAAGCCTGGTGTTACAGGAAAACCATGGATGATTAATTAATTATCTAAAAACGTACAGTAATACCTCGACTTATTTTCAAATCTCGTCAATTTGTCTCTTATTTGAGAAAGAAAAAATTGGTAAAATTGGTCAATTGATAATGCGATTGAAGAAGTTGTCGATCCTTACAGATAAATACATTTAGTAGTGGAAAGTAATGACGTTCAAGAACTGCTGGATTTCTACGATCTGAAGCTGACAGTTGCTGAGCTCATAGAAATGCATGGTCTAGAGCAAGACTTTGAAAAACTTGAGTCTGTACACCTAGTTCAATCAGAAGATCGAATGACGTTTGGGAATTTGACACAGAATGCATCAATTTAATTGGAAAGGGTTACGAATTTTAGAAAATATAGACTACAATGATGGGCGTACTTTTTCAGAAAAGCAATGATTGAAAAATTTATTAGCATGGTAAAAGGAAATTTTGCGAGGGAAAAAACCTTTGAGCCGGCAGACTATTTTGTTAGATTTTATGAAACATTCTACATCACAATAACTTCAGTTTGCGATTTTGTATTTGTGTAATCTAAGATTTGTGCAAGCATTTTTTTTCTAAATTATTATTTTCTTTCATCTCTGGCCTCAACTAAAAATAATTTATATCTATTTATATGAGAAATCTTACCCTGACTTACGCGAATTCGAGTTAGGCGGTTACCACTCAGCCCCACTTATCGCGTAAGTTTGGGGTATTAATGTATATATATATATATATGGAAAAAATTTATATATAAAATAGAACATAACAGGGGGGGAAAAAATTAAGATCAAATCTAATGAAATACAAATAAGAAGCTAGCGAGTCAAAATGCAATTTCGGACTTAGGACCGAATAAGTGGGGTTAAACTAGTTTGAAGGCGCCAACCTTCCCCCTTTGCAACTCGGTAGGAAAGACCAAAATAAAATAAATAGAAATTTAAAGTATACAAAATCCAAAATATAAAAAATCCAAAGTATAAAAAATCTCATAGAAATATGAAAGAACAACCGACTACTATTAAGCAAAAATTCTCCCAAAATGTTTAAGCAGAAAAATATCAAAAGAATTACCCAGTAAAAGGATTCTTCCAAAAAGATTTTAAAACTTCTGCTCACAGAGAGATCCAACACTCTTGAAACCGATGGAAAGCTTATATATGTTGTGTTAAAAATCTAAATTGCACTTAAACGCATCCTTTATACCAGCTTGTAAGGAAGACGCCAAGAAAGATTACATTCAAGTTTAGTAGGCTATAACTTGGTTGGTTGTCACAAATGTAGAAAATTGGTTGGTTGTCAAAATGTAGAAATTTGGTTTGGTTGCTAAAAATGTAGAAATTTTTCATATTATAGGATTTTTAAGAAGGGTGTTTAAAAAATAAACTGTGTGAAGAGTGTTAAAACAGAATCTTCACAGCAAAACCACTAAAATGCTGACTTTGAAATCCTATTGTTGTATGGTGGTTTTGAAATCAGAAATAGCAAGACGATTAATGTATTTGTGATGAATATATGTTCTTAAGAAGTTAAAAGGATAGTCATGATCTAAGCAGCATTGGAAGAATTTCTTGATATTATTAAATTTATCTATTTTGTTGGTAGTTAAGTTATCATTCCTAAGTAAAAAATTCAAAACAATATTTCTGTAAATTGATAGATGCAAATTGCTGTTCCATACAGGAATTTTAATTACATGGAAACTAAAAGAATCTCTTTGTCCTAAATGTTACAGACTACTCTATTGTCAATAAGATGCAAGTCTAAATCTAGGAATTCAACCATATTAGAGTTAAAATTAGTTTTAAGAAGGTTGAGATTCTCAGGGTAGAACATAATATTTGGTTTGAATTCACTATTTTTACCAAAAACTATTACATCATCAATATAACGGTATAATAAGAAAGAATCATCAAAAATATGATCAATTTCAAAAAAATGTAAATATAAGTTAGCTAAACTATTACTGGCAGGACCACCCTGAGGTAATCCTCTGATCTGTTTAAAAAGATTTTGATCAAATGCTATGAAATTTTCTTGTAAAACAAGATTAACCAGGATATCAAATTTTTCCTTTTTCATTGAATTATGCAAATCATATTTATCATAAATTAAATGTAGAACTCTAATCATATCATCTATATCAATAGAATTAAATAGGTCCTCGAAGTCAAAGCCGTGCATGGAAAAAACTGTCATATCCCTCGTGACTCTAACAATCTCTAAGCTATTTTTAATTATTGCTGTGTGTTGAAAGCCATCGATAGTATTTTGAAGAAGGGATTGTAAAATCTTCCCAGACTTCGTTATATATGTATTATACCCATTAGTAATACTACGGAACTTTATTGGATTTTTGTGGAATTTTGGTGTTAAAAAAATTCGTGGGTATTTAATAGTTTTGAGATGAATATTTAATCTTTTGTTTAAAGCCAAAAGACGATTATCATCTTCTCTATTACTGTGAATCGACTTTTGAAATGCATTATTCTTTAAAATATGATCACTTAATAATTTACTATAAAAATATTTACATATTATTGCATAATTAGCAGAGACTTTATCAACATAAGTTATCACGAAATCCTTTTGAATATTATCTATCGATACTTTAAGGTCTTTATACATAATTTCATTTTCAACGCTGAAATCCAAATTTCCAATTTCTATTGCTACAAGAGATCTAAATTGATTGAATGCTTCTATCGGCATTCCGTATTTAATAGCCATTTTAATAGCCATTTTAAGGTAGAAAGTATCCAAATCTCTTGTGATTTGTTTTACAACGTTGGATTTATTTTTTGTGATCATAAGTCTAAAGCCAGTACCTTTTTCCATAAAATTTCTCAATAAATCATCTTTTACAATGCCAAGGTCTCCAGTGACAACGTGCTGATGATATGCATCGATATAATCACAATACAAATAGCATTTACACTGCTCCGGACATAGGAGCTCCGAAACTTGATTATAATTGAAAATAAATCTACCAAGTTTCTTGTTATATTTGAAAGCCTTTTTAATAATAATATTTTTAATAGGAAAAAAGGATTGATATTTCTGAAATATACCTGAAAAATTAATTTTGTTAAAGGATTTATTCATAAATAACATGGTACAATATTCTGTAGTGCAATTTTCTACTGCATCTAATTTGATATTCATTTTTTGTACTAGATAATTATTAAGATCTCTAATCATATGCATACCATGGGAATCCAAAAACTTACATCTGCTTAAAATATCTGTCATAATTTTAATTTCTGTTTTATTCATTCCAAACATAAAAGATTTAATTGAGCCTGCATTAAAGTTATCATCAAATTTATTAGCTAACTCCAACATAGACCTCTTGAGAGTAGTGCTGTTTCTTGTAACTCTCTTTCCACGCTTAGATCTTGAAATTCTTGAGATTCCAACTTTAATGTTGTTACCAAAAGATTTATCGAATTTCGGAATAAATAATGACTCTTCAGATTTTTGTTTAAATGATGGCAAAACATTTCTGCCGTTCCATATTATATTCAGACCATAAGGATAAAATGTTCTAAATGCACCTATACAAAAGTTTTCAAACCACAATCTCTGTTTGGTATTTGGCACTATTTTAAGTATGTGTACAGCTATGTTATTAGATCCATGCTTGTTAAAGTGCCCGATCTCAACCTTACTCTGATTTTTGTTACACTCAAATCTCTTAGAATCAGATCTATGCTGATTTAGTCTAATATTGATAGTATTCAAAGTCTGCCCTATGTAAGAGAATATATAATTTTATAATATCATATATATATATTATATATATATATATATATATATATATATATATATATATATATATGATAATTAAAATTATTAGATTTCCTATGAATTTACTATATAAATAAGCACTATTTTACACATCTTACAAAATAATTTCTTTTCTGATGCATAAAACAGCATTTCAAATTTTTACAGTTAATTTAAAAACATATTTTTAATTTAAAATATATCAATCTTTGAAAAATAGAATAGAGATTATCAATAATAAAATAGAACAGAATACATTACATGGAATCGCTGACAGGAGAACAACGGTCAGTACCAATACTACACATAAATTTCTGCAAGTCAACATATTAATGCTAAAAAGGAAGGATGTGTTTTGGAATAAAACGCATTCCTTTTATAGTACTTTCCTAAATCTTATCCCTTTTGATGCAATATTTATTTAAAGAAGCTCCAAAAGCGATTTAATTACGGAGTAACGACTATCTAATCTCTATATTGTCAGTGCCTTTAAGTTCTCTTGTAAACGCAAATGAGATAAAATCAAATAACTCCATAGATTAGACAGTGCGCACAGAAACAGGTGTTAAAATCTTAGAGAACACCTTTTACCCTAAATTCTACCTCACTTGAAAATTCTTTTGCGTTTTAGATATTCTCGATTGAAAATATCAAGAAATGTTGCTTTTCAAATTATTTTTATTACTCAGCTAAGTGATATTCACTGGTGTGCTAAACTTAAACAACAGGTGTTTTTTTTTTCCTTCTTTTTTTGACCATAACTCCGTGAGAATTCCTCTGGGAGTCAGTATTTTGTAAAACGATGACAAAAGCACAGTTGTGTAAAAATGGATACAATGCATATAGTATGAAATAAAAAAGGCTTTATTGAACTCATAATATCGTTACACATGATTGTCTGCCCAAGAGGAAGAAAAATCAAATGTTCTTTGGTATAGGATACATCCTCCCCTTAATACAATTATTTCTTTGTCCTGTCTCTTCGTAATTAGCACTAAATTGTAGTACAGTTCTTGAGGTATGAGTGCCCATTCCTCAATCAACATCTGTTTCAGTTGTTGGATGCTCCCCGGAGGGTGTAATTGTGCCACAAGGCATCTCTTCAAAGCATCCCACGCATGTTCTATTGAATTTAAATCAGAGGAGAACGCTGGCCAATCCATTCGAGTGATATCTTCGCTTTCCAGTAGCTGGTGAGCATCAGCAGTCTGGTGTGGCCGTGCATTGTCATGCATAATAATGAAGTCTATTCCAATAGCAACTCGGAACAGACGCACATGGAGAATTATCACCTTCTTACAATAGTGATTTCTGGATATAGAACCTCTGTTGAGAACTGGGAGCTCAGTCCACCCGTTCAGCATAATGCTTCTCCAGACGACAACTCCAGGACCATCGTAGTGGTCTTTTCCCGCGATATTACAGGGATGAAACCGTGCCCCGACCTCTCCCAAAATTAACTGACAATGAGAATCACACGTGACACTGAAATGACTCTCAACCATAAAGTGGACACAGCTCTATTGATGAAATGTCCAGTTTTTTTACTTCTTACACCATTCTAAACGGAGCCACTAGTAGCCAACTTTCAAAGGGATGCAACGTTCAGGATGGCGGACGAATAGACTACCTTTGTGAAGGCGTCTAGACAGAGTAAACCCCTGTATTTGTCGCTCTGTTGGTGTACAAAGTCCTGAGTTGCTGAGAAAGGGCATTTGCTGGCTGGTATCGGGCTTTTTTCTCCTGAAGAACGATATATTGGTCCTCCACTACAGTTGTTTTCTAGGGCAGCCCTCATCAACCTTTCTAGCAGCTGTACCTGTGGTTTGAATTGATCAAGCACGTGAAACGACGGGACTAATGGTTAGAGCATCGGACTCCAGACCGGAAGGCCTAAGTTCGATTCCCGATGCTACCAAATACCCTCCGAGTACACACGGAGTATGTGCTCATTAAATCAGTGGGCTCGAAAGTCTTATGGGCGGTCGTAGTAGAATCCATGGGTACAGGGGCCTGGAGAATATTTCCCTCCCCACCAATTCTATGCCTAAATTGGGGAGGTGGAGATATAGGTGGTGTCGCTATCGCGTAGAAGTCCAACTTGTCTCAGGCTCTATCAACTTTCATTACTTCCCTTCGGGAAGGACATGACAACAATAACAATAACGTGAAACGACACTTTTGTTGATTCCGAATTTTTCAGCTACACTGGTCAAACTACATCCGGCCTTCAACTTTCCGATCATTTTTCCACGTGTGAAGACATACAGTTGATTTCTTCTAGCCATATTTTATGAAAGAAGCTCACTTGATTGGAATGTCTTTTATTTCGCCTTTGTTCTTTTTATTGTAGTCTTGAGATGTTCGCGCCATTCTCACGCGTTTTGCATTCACTCACACGTCGCCTATAACGTTTTGTTTCTGACATTTGCATACGTATCACCTTTCGACTAAATTACGTGTACATTGAACAGACCGCAATAACGCCTTTTCTGCACTTTTTATGGCTATATGCGTAAAATTTACATTGTTGCTTAAGGTATCCGACTACCCTAAAACTGTGAATTTTGCCAAAATTTGATAATTTTTTCATGATTTTATTTTATGGGCCATTTTATTAGCTTTATAAAAATACCAAGTTTATCATTTTCCGTTTACTAGAATAAAAACTACAAGTGTTTTAGTAAAAGCAGATGCCATTACTTTGAGCAAAATATCTTACTTTAAAACACGTTTTACTCGAAATGTGATTTTTTGAAAATAACCAAACGGGGTCAGCGATTGCTAAAAAAGTTTTGAACACAATAAACTGAAATTTTTTCTGTAAGTTCTGTATAATAGTAGAAGTGTTTTAACCTTCAGATTTATCAATCACTGCTTTATTACAAAATGTTTAGTCCCTTATGTGAATATAATCACTGTTTTTTAAGCAATTTCATATAACAACTAGGATAAAGTGCTCTAGTTTTTGAAAAACTTAAAATATATATATATATCTCTTATCCTAAAGGCCATTTCAAAATTGAATAAAATAGCAACACATCAGATTGAAAAAACTGAAAATTTGTTCATAAACCTTTGGGCAGAATGGGCCGCGTTTATGCTATTTTTTGTGAATTTTTAAATATTTTTTCCCATTTTAGTAATAATGATTTCTTTTTCTCTTCTTAAATTTAGCACATTTTTCGAAAATGATCTAAGCAAATCTAAAAATAACAAAAAAAATTCCTCACACACACATATCACCTTTTTTTTTTTTTTAAGTTGTTGCAACCAGTCGGATACCTTAATTTTTTTACACCAGTGTAAAAACAAAGCACTATTTTATATTTTTCACAATTAATTAATAATATAATAAAAAAATGGAGAAACGAAACAAGTATTAATAAAACATTTAATATTAGCTAGATGATTTTTTGTAAAATATAACATAAACAATAATGAATATCAATTGGTAATTAATAATACTGATCGGAAAATTTATTTTACATATAACATAATTATATTATTTTTAGTTATCAAAATGAAACACACACACACACTTTATATATATATATATATATATATATATATGTGGCGCTGGTCAGTGATATATATATATATATATATATATATATATATATATATAACACTGTGGTGTCCAAAAGTTAAGCATAAATCGTAAAATGCGAAAAACATAAAGTAAATATTCGTAAAATTATTCCAAATTTCTTGCGGATATTAATTGAGTGAAGAAGAAACATTGGGTTTATGCAAAACTTTTCAGTCGACTACGTCCTGCGCGGAACACCAGCGCATATCGGAACGCGGAGAAACCGATTCACGAAGCATAGGCAGATCAGACAAGTTTCGTGCAACTGCTGTGCGAAAAACGTTGTTAACCATCAAACAAGGTGAATGATGGCACAAAGACGCCAATTGGACATGTTTACGAAAGGAAGAATCGTTGGAATACTGGAATCCTCACTATCACAAACCGAAGTGTCTCGAATTCTGAATGTGGACCAGTCTGTGATCTCAAGACTATGGCAGAGGTTTCAAAGAACGGGAGATGTTACCCGACAACCAGTATCAGGTCGACCAAGAGTCACAACCCCTCGCCAAGACCGATATCTGGTAATAAGTGCGCGACGTCAGAGGGGCAGTACTGCCAGAGCACTGGGTTCGGCGCTCACAGTCGCCACAGGAATACGAATTTCGAGACAAACTGTTTACAGGAGACTCAATGAGGCTGGCCTGTATGCCAGAAGTCCAGCGAATTGCATTCCCCTCACGTCTGTGCATAAACGCGCTTGTTTGAACTGGAGTTTGAAACATTAACATTGGATTGTGGGAAAGTGGGCCAATTTGATGTTCAGTAACGAGTCCCGGATTAGTCTGAGTAGTGATTCTCCGCCGGTAACGATACGGAGAGAATGTGGAACACATTTTGAAACTAGAAACATAACTGAAAGATATCATTTTCCACATGGGCAGGCATCATGATGGACGGCCGCACAGACCTCCATTTCTTTGACACGGGGTCTGTGACTGCTCAAAGATACAGAGACGAAATTCTTGATCCTTATGTTCACTTGTTTGGAGGTGCTGTCTGTCCTGACTTCATATTCATGGATGATAATGCGCCATGTCACCGAGAGGTGCTGAGTGATGACTTCCTTTAAACGGAAAACATCCAGTGCATGTCATGGCCTGCGAACTCCCCTGATTTAAAGCCTACCGAGCATATATGGGATATGCTTGGGAGACAAATTGCAGCCCTTTAGCACCCACCAAGTTCCGTTACAGAACTGAAGAGAGCTCTCCAAAAAGCTTGGAACCGTTTGAGCCCACAACTCATTCATCATCTCATAGCAAGTATGGTAAATCGCTGTGCAGCGTGCCTGGCTGTCAGAGGTGACCACACGCCTTATTAAACTGCAGCATCAGTACTTTATTTACTGTTTTCTTTCATTTTTTCCTTAAAGTGTGAATCCTTGCTATGCTCAGTTTTCTTTCAAACTGCTACTTCGGATAATAAAATTAATTATTATCATTCTTTTAATTTGCTTTCTTATTTTATAACCATTTTACACTCGCATATCACGTTTCCCGTCATTCTGATTTACAGTTCCTTCTTTATTCACATTATTATCAATTATGCTTAACTTTTGGACACCAGTGTATACATATATATATATAACTTCTGGTTTTGTCGTGGCACAATTGATGAGGAAACATTTTGTTAAATAACTATTCATATTTATTGATGATCACACACATAAAATATAAAGCAAGACAATAACACTCACGGTTTATTTGACAATCCCAAGCAGCCTTTTTTACAGAGAAATGTCTGTCCATTCATACCGATGGTTAACTGGAAGCTATTAAAACCATATGACTTCAGTTAAGGCGTTTCTGATTGGTCCAGATATTCATGTGATGTTAGATTACATAATTTTTTACTTTATAAAAACTGAACTATTAATTTTAATGAGATAAGGTTATAGTTATATCTCGTTACGAAGGTAAACTAGAAATTTCTTATTACTCGAATTTCAGGAGAGAGCTAAGGACCGTTATAAATTAAAAACTCTCAAGAAAAATTTAACGTGAAGAGTTACACTCACACATACATGTATATACACTACTGTCCACCGTAAATGCAACACCAAGAGAAACAAGAGATAGCACAACAAAATTTATTTTCTAGATCACATGTTTACCAAGTATCAAATGATTAAATTTATAGACTTCTGTGAAGTGTGGTTCCTGCCAGAATCAGTAGCCACCATTGTTGGAGATCACTGCTGCTACACGCCTCGGCATTGATTCAAAGAGATTTGGATGTGTTCTTGGGGAACAACAGACCACGCAGCTTCCACACGTTGCCAAAGTTGATCTGGTGTGGAAGCTGGGGGTGTAATCTGGGTCAATCTTTGAGCAACCATGGACCACAAGTTTTCTATCGGTGAAAGATCCAGAGAGCGAGCAGGCCAGGGAAGTAATTCAATTTGGTGATTGACGAAGAACCTTTGGACAATGCGTGTCACGTGTGGTCGCTCATTATCCTGTTGAAATATGGCTGTGGCGAAGCCCTGAATGTAAGGAAGGACAACTGGCTCCAACACCTCGGAGATGTAGCGCTGGTTGTTTAAAGTACCAAAATGCGTACTAAAGGAGTGCGAGAGTATATCCAATACCACCCCATACCATAATACCCGGTGCAGGAGCAGTGTGGCGGTGCATAACGCAGCTGTTCAGCATCCTCTCTCCACGGTGTCTCCAGACTCGAATCCGACCATCGTGGTGTTGCAGACAGATGTGTGTCTCGTCATTGAAGATAACTTCGTTCCATTCTGCCGCTTACATCCTTCTTTCATAGCACCATTGGCGGCGGAGAAGTCTGTGGTTCTGCATCAAGGGTAGACCAAGTAATGGACGTCTTGCGGACAGACCACTCTGCTGTAAACGGCGTTGAATGGTACGCGCAGACACTGAATGATGCGTTACACACTCAATGTGCTGTGCTATGGTTCGTGATGTGACTGAGCGATCCGTCACTGCCATGCGCACAATTTGCCTGTCCTCACGTGAAGTGGTGCACTGAGGTGGATACGATCGACCACGTTGGTCCGTCGTACCCTCCTGCATCCAACGGTCACATATCCGCATTACAGTTGTTTGGTTTCGTCCAACATGACTACCGATTTCCCTGAAAGATAATCCACAATCTCGGTGATGCTCTATTTTTCCTTTGTCGAACTCAGATACTTGATCAAAAGCTGTTTTCTACAAGAGATAACTAATCGTTTTTTGAAAAGAACCACAAGGAGGAAGGAAAACACAATTGCCAAACTTGAAATTATCGAAATCTCCAAGCCTTAAATATCGCTTTGAGGTGGCGCCGCAGGCGTGCGTGATGTGTGTCTGCGCTGAAATTATAATCGTTTGCTTAGATGACCTCCACTAATGCATGTTGTAAATTTCATGTTATTTGCGTGCTTCCTTCAGGGTGTTGTATTTACGGTGGCTAGCAGTGTATATATTGTTAGGTACTCGAATAAAATACCATTTCCAAAATTGCAAGTGAATCGGAGTGAATAAAAATATTACTGAAGTCTGGGTAATCGGTTAAAATCGAGAATAATTTGACAAATTTTATTGAAACACAAACGGACGAGTTGTAGAACGGGAAGTAGAATGCTTATAAAAGGATCTGTTGATACAGTTTAGCTGATTGTTGATGGGAGAACTGTGGTTCTGTTCAAAAATAGCTAGAGGATTATCAAAATGTAAAAATTTTTAAAAAAATCAGTGTGTTATAAAAGTAATTGATATTGATGGTGAATGGGAATTCAGTTATACAAATAATTTAATGAACTCATGTTACATAAAGATTTTCAGATATAAGTACAGATGAAAAACGCACGATAAATGGCTATGTACTTAAGAAGAGTTTGCTATTTCGAAAAATGACAGAAAATGGACGAAAAAAACTACTCTAAGATATGAGAAAAAGTGTTGCTATATTAAATTTTATAAAAAATAAAGGAGTTGTATTAGTTTTCATTCAGGAAACGCTTCGTACGTCTACATATATCAATGTGCAGGAAAGCAACAAGGACTTTTGCACCTGATAAAACCAGAAAGGTGAAATTTTTCAGTGATATACCTTGACCATTTAGGACCACTTGTGAGACTCGATATAGTTACTGCGCTGAAATTGTTTCTCCACATGTACGTCTGTTCCAAGGTACTATTGGTTCAGACTATTTTTGTGGTCGACAATGCACGTTCTCGCAGGCCCCCTGCTATTGAGGAGCTTCTAATAAGCAAGGATATCTGTAGAACGAATTTTCCAGAGCACTTCCCCGATTTGAACGTCTGCATGAAGCTTTGGGGAGACTACTTGAAGCAAAATCCGGACAGGTCCTGGGACAACGTTGACATCAGATTCGGTACGTAATGATTAATATTTAGAATTTAGAAAAGCTGAGCTTTTAGTTTTGTCGAGAAAAAGTTTTGTTTATATACCGTTAGGCGTATAGACTAGAAAATGATTATTACGTGAAGTCTTGGAAGGCTCAGGACCATTATGGCTTAAGTTTTTGTGTTTTTGCTATTGCTAACTGAATGATGGTGTCAGATTGAGGTCCACGAAATTCATCGCAGCATAGGGCTAGATTTACGTCTTTCCATAGCCGTAGCTTTGAGTACCACTTTGGCTCATTCAAACCCAATTTTGAGGGTAGTCTGGGGACCTCGCTTTTATCTTCCGCCAACCTCATGACTAATACGTTGGCTTTTAAAGTGTCCCATGCCTCAAAGGCATTATACATTTACAAATATCCATACCTCCTCCGGGATTCGAATCCAGGAGTAAGGCACAACAGCCAGCGTCACTAACCTCTATACTAGATAAGTGACCCATTATGGATTATAAGACCCTCAAGAGAAAATGAGCGTGAATTGTTACACATATATACATTTATAATGGTTTTGAATATGAAGAAAATAAATACAACTCTCAGCTGTATGAAATCCCTTATAGCTGCATCCTATGTTAAGACACACGTAGAGAGATTTATTTCTTACAAAATACCGTGCATAAAGAATTATACTTGCAGTATGAGACTTCTAAATATATATTTAATCTTAAGTAATCCAAATGAAATCGCGTGGCACGAATATTTCCAATATGTTTGAATATTATCCTACGAACACATCTCTTACGTTCTGTTCAACTGCGAAAAATCAGTTTCAAATACGATTATCTAAAATACCAGCAATTGATATTAACCAGGAAATGATATGAACATTCGATATAAAATTATTCTCTCAAGGATATTATTTAAGTCTTAGAATAATATATTGTTACGTTGATCGGGGTTCGAGGATTTTATACAAATCAGTCGCTAAGAACAAGAGAGTTCTTTAACAGTGATGAGAATTTATTGTCGAAAAACCAATCCTTTAAATATAGGATCAGCAGCAAAATTTGCAGAATAAATATTAGAAGATTTTCACACCTTCTGCGGAGCTCTGATACAACTATCAACGTCTAAAATACACGTATGCAAAAGATTATTCACAAGCAGCGCTAGTCTTATTCAAAAGCCGAGCTAATCGCTAATCGTCTCTTCACGGTCAAGGCAAGACGACTAATATATTAGTCAAAACAATACTGACTAATTGCTGGTCAAAAAAATAATAACTAATTTTCGGTGAGCATTAGAGTTTCTGATTTCCTGGGTTTTTCCATTCCCGGAATGTCCGGGAAATCCCGGGAAAGTAATTGTCGTTCTCGAGATTTCCTGAAATGCATCAAAATTTTTTAAAAAATTAAATACAAGTTATTTTTTTAAAAAAAATCAATAATCATTATATAAAATAAGGATGCATATAAATCACAAAATTAATTCTTATTCACATAATGAGCTAAAAAGTACAAAAAATATATAATAAAGTGATTATTCATTTTTGAAATAGGATTTCAGAAAGCATAAGCAATTTATACTTTTATCACACAGGCATGGAAAAAATGTTACGTTAAACATTTTGTAAATTAAAAATCTCGGGGAAAAATTCACATTTGAGAAATAATTACTAAATTAATGTTCTTTTACTGACTCACATGTGTTTGAAATTAACCAGTCAAAGCTCTGAATCAATTATTTCTCTAATGTTGTTACTAAGAGATAAATATTAATATATACTTGAAAACTCATTTGCTGCTAAAAAACGATTATATACGTTAAAAATATTAATTATTGCATTTAAGATATTTTATTTGTATAACCGATTTCTTGTTTATGGAATTCCTGTATTATTGTTGCATAAATATAAATAAATATTAATATAAGAATCTCACACGCGAAAGTTAAGTTTAGAAAAATAATAAATAAGAAAAAGTGCACAATTTCCTATAAAAATATTCTCCCTCAAACAGTTTGTGGGTTCATTCCCTTCTACAAATTGCTGATTCAATTAAATAGCTCATAATAAAGACGAGTACCCTAAATTTTTTTAAAAAAAAATTAAATAAATAAGTACTAATATTAATATAAGAATCTCACACGAAAGTTAAGTTTAGAAAAATAATAAATAAGAAAAATTGCACAATTTCTTATAAAATATTCTCTCCCAAACTGTTTGTGGGTTCATTCCCTTCTTCAAATTGCTGTGATTCAATTAAATAGCTCAAAGACAAGCATCCCAAATTTAAAAAAAAAAAAGATTAAATAAATAACACAGTTTTAAGTATTAGTACTTACATTATCCACATAAATCTAGATCTTGGAACTTTGATTACATAGTGCTGTTTGGCAACGAAATGCGATTGTTTTAAACACCCAATATTCTTGTTAACCAAGCTCGATACACCCACTGCTAGCTTTGGAAAAATTCTCACCCTCCAAGTTCTCATATTACAACTCTTACCCCACAGTTGGGGTTACGAACATTCCTTCGTCCGGAAGTTCGGAGTGAACGATTGCTAATTGCGATAGTATGTGCAGTTAACGATGTATGAGATTGAAATGTAAGGTCAAGTCAAAAATAGCTACCTCATAGATAATTCAAGCCCCGTATGATTCCCAGGAATAGAAAGAGTACAAAAAGCATATGGTTTCCCGGAAACCGGGATGCCTTACTTACTTAAAAAATGCCCTTATATATATATATATATATATATATAATATATATATATATATATATATATTAATATATTATATATATACTTTTATAAAATCTAAAACCAACATAAAATAAGAGACTTTAATAGAAAAAATCGCTTAGATATTTTTTTAAAAAAATTAGTGATATTTGAATGTTTATATTCGAAAATTATACGGAAGTCTCACACAATGAGCTTATTAATAATGAACAAGCAAATTAAGCTTTTTTTAAGTATTTAAAAAAGCTTTCCATATGGACTCATTTTAACTGATAAAAGAGAACTTGTTTTCAAAGTTTTATTGTTCTTAATTTTGTTTGTTTGTTGTTTCGCTCTCTTGTAAGCAGGTTGCTCCCTAATTTTAAATTTCTTTAGTTAAAAACAAATGTATAGTTGTCTAAAATAAAAATCAAAAAACTCACATTATAAAAAAAATCAAAATATCCTTAAGTAAATTGGCTTAACAATGAAATGTATTTTGAAATTTAAAGTTGTAATATGTTATCTAAAGAGATTTACTTCTTAAAATTAACAGGCAATTTTTTTTAATGTTGCTGAAAGTTTTAATTGCAGCTTTCTTGCATTGGAAATGTGATATGTGTAAGTGAGTTACTATATAAACTTGTGACGGGCTATTAGCGAGAATTTATTACTAATCTTCTTGGGTAACTTGGGGCCAGCATTTATTCTATTTCACAGCCTCTTCGAGAAAAACACGAGATAGTTATATACTAATTAGTTCGACTATATAAAGTCTAGATTTCGTAAATGTGTAGGAGAAGGAATTGCCAAACTACATGTAAGTATCGTCGGCGGATTACTTCAACAAGCTTATCACGCATTTGATAGTATTTATTAAAGTAAAGTACTGGATTAATCATTAAAGGAATCAAAGGAATTAGATTCAGTACCACCTGAGGTTATCAAGAGTTCGTCTCCTTGTCCGTTCTGTTAGCTGAGATTACTTAGACGGGAATATTAGATTCGAATGTTAGATTTGAGTATTAGATTTGAGTATAAGGATTAATCTAGATATTAGAGAATCACTCTGAGGTTTCCACTTATAAATTGAATTTATGCTTGTTAATTGTGTTTGTCTGTCTTAAATAAATATTTGTTGCTATGGCTTTTGTTGGTGATGATATGTTTCCTCCTACACTTAGAGGCGCGTCGGGTAGTGTGAGCTCAGTCCAAGATAGGACTAGGACACGACAAACTAAATTGCAATATTTTAATATGGAATGGATTAAATCAACTCGATTAATGATTATGAACGGAGTGCTCTGTATCTCCTAGTTTTTTCGTAATGTCGAGTGTCTTTCCATTTTTTCCAGTCTGTTCCTGTAAAGAACGATTTACTGATTCAAAATTGTACGAATTCTGATTTTAGTTTCAGGTGTCCTGCGTTCCTTATGTTTTTATAAGATTAAGTATAGTAAGTAGATTAAGATAAGAAGATATTGTAGATGAGTTTTAGTTCTTTGGATTGTATCATGAGTGATCTTTTCGTAAGCTTCATCCACTTAATTAATAAATTAATCTTGAAATAGTCGGACCTCTTTAACGAAATCATTAAATACCGAAAAAAATTAATTATGAGAAAAAATTTGTAAATAGAGTTCCATCTTTCAATATACTTTGTACTCTTAGTTCTTGAAAAAAAAACTCGGAAATAGAAAAATTCGTAAAACAGATATTCATAAAATAGAGGTTTGACTGTAATTTTTGCGTTTAGGTTGTATGGCTAGGGGGGATTTTGTTATGGCTAGGAGGACTTTGAGAAGTGGAATCTTCGAAATTATGCAACCAGACCATGAGGGATTCAATGCCAAAGTTCTCCATATTTTGAATGAAAAAAATTAAGGGGGTCACTTCACGCAGCCTTTTCCCTATCTCCGTAATGTTAAAATGACCAAATTTAAGGAACATTTTAAAAAATTGACAAGTTGTACAGCCATGAATTTTTTTATGTAGATTTATTGTATTGTTTTTATTATTTTAATGAGAGCATTTTTCAAAATTTTGATTAGTTTTTTTTAAAAAAATTCATATGTGGAGTAACACGTCAAAATTATTAAAATGATAAAAATTCTTGTACATTTTAATCCATAAAATTTTTTTGAATAATTTTTTTGACAAAATCTCTCATTTAAAATATTTATTTGTATAGTGTTAACATATGTGCAAAGTTTCAAAGCTATAATTAAGTAGATTTTTCAAAATGTTCCTTTTGTGTTGAAATTTACACTTTTGAGAATAGTGATTTAAAGTAAAAAATTTACTATTAACTAATACGTACCAGAACCACAACTTGGATTTCTGTATCTATGCAAGATCATCTTCTTGTCTACATTTTATTGTTTGTTTTTAGTTCTAGCTTCTTTGGTTCATTGTAAAACTGCCTATTTTGCTTTCTTAATATGCGCATGATCTACTTCTTCCAACGCTCGACATTTGTAAAATCCAGGGTTTGAATGTTTAATACATCTAAAACTTTTAATTTGGTAATGAAACCTTGATTATATAAAAATGTAGCTTCAAATACTATAGTTTTAAAGTTCCTAATTGTATAAATACAGTTTTGGAACTATAAATCAAATACAATTTAAGGTTTCATTGAAATTTTAAGTTTACCGTGAAGCACGTAATAAAGTTCAAGACTAGCGAAATCTCTAAATACTTTTTTAATGCAATGCTAATTGCAATAGGTGAGTTGTGTTAAGCTTATATGTGTCACCTTTCAGTATGAACCTATTATATTCACACCACGAATCACCTCCCATGGGGCATAAGCCGTGTCGTATTTTCAAATCTGTGGAGAGTTTATGAAAAAAATATAGCCCAAATAGTTTGCATCATGACTGACAAGTTTTCTGAGTTGCTTCAAATAGCCCCACGAAACATAGTATCTTTACAATTTGTCTATTACTGCATCTGTTAATCTATAACGACTCTAGAGATTTTTTGTCACAAGATTTTTGCCTTTAAATTTTATTTTAATGCCCTGTCATGTCTCCATCCTTTTCTCAACATGACCAACACATTCTAATGTTTTAATGTTGACATCTTTCTAAGGTTAAGATTCTAAAACTGCTTTGTATGCTTTAAAGTCCTCATCACCCAAATATTTTGTCGCAATTAGTAAATCGTAATTTGTGTATCGTAAAATTGTGTCGTGCCTCTGAGCAATGGAAAATACAAAGTGCACCTTCAACTTTCATCCCCCTACTACTTCCGAAGTAATCTGCCGAACACTCAATGTTATGTACATTGTCTTAAATTACTTGAGTATTTCCTCTATAGTTTTTCGGCATCAACAACTTTCCCAGTGTTCACACTAACTGCTGTAATACCATTCAGAGAACATGACCCCTTTTTTGCAAATGCCATAGACAAACACCGGTACAATAGGACTTGCATTATTAAATGATATCATTTCGACAGCAGTTATATATATACCATAGACTGGCTACTTTCTGTGTCGTGTTATTTAATGCCATGCATGAACTCGTAAACCACTTTGGTGGACGTGACATTCATAACTCAACAAAATATTTTCGCAGTTGCTTCTCTTTTCAATAAAAATAATAGCATATGAAAGCCCAGTGTTTACTTCATATAATTTTGTATCTTTTTTGATTAACTACTGTTTTAGTAAACCTGGTATTAAGAAATGTTTGAATAACATCACAAAAGCCACAACATGTCAACAACTTTAGAACCAAACTTTGGATTTGGCGACCAAAATTTATGTGAATACCTTGTTTTTTACATTTTATTTATAATAAATTGGTTTCAAAGCACAAGAAAACAGTAGAATGTTCATTATTTCAAAAAAACTTTCAAATGAATCTAAAAGGAAACATACTCTTTATTTGACTTACCTAAGCTTTTAAAGTTGAATTATTCAATGTATAATTTGAATTCATTATTCTGACTTATGACGCATTTAATTTCTGGAAGTTTGGGTTTTTGTACCTTTTGTTTACGTTTTGTAAACGTTTTACTATTAAACATAAACATGTTAAAAAAGGTTTTGATAGAAACAATGTTTCCAATAGCAGAAATTCGTAAAATATTTGAAGAGGTAAAAAACAACACGCGAGTTTCCAGAAAGTAAACAAACAGCTACAATTATTCACTTCACTTCTTTCCTGAACAAGTTACGGATCAAAATAAATCCTTTTAATCAATTTAAAATATTTGATGAGGCTGAAAAGTAGCAAGCGTCTTTTGTTTTGAAATGAAAGGGGCGTGGCAATCAGCTGGTTTTGGGTTTGACGGATGTAAACAAATTTTAAAAAAAAAATATTAAAAATACTTCTAATTCAACTAGAACAAAATTTAAATTGCAGTAGAAAGAGAAGAGTGGTATTTTATTTTTCAATCAAAATTGAAAAATCGATTTTTGGATCGACTTTTGTAAAGTGACCCCCTTAATAT